>LQMZ01002466.1:2007-16923 GCA_001655765.1 Hemisphaericaspora gorwae
CTTTATTTACCAAAAATTTGCTCATGCGAAAAAAGTTGCAAAACATCAGAGGAATTTTGAATTTCAAATCTGTAGATACAATGTATATTACAACGTAGTTAATTTCTTATAAATATTCAGGTCTTCGATAATACCTCTTAGCTCGTCCAATGTTACGTCCAATTGAACCATCTTGTTACCTTCAATAATTAAACTCTTGTTCAAACTGATGTTATTAATAAGATTGCCTTCATTATTAGTTGTAACACCACCCGAATCAAGAAGAAGACCCATCTTGTATATGCTTTCCCATGAATTGCGCAAAACTTTTTCGGACCATATCTTCTGATTAATCCTAATGTTATTTGTAAGCCTACTCTCTACCGATGTGGAGCTTGTTGTACTGACATTAAATGTCTTCATCATTTCTTTATATTCAACATAGGCAAGATTAAAATTGATGGTCTGTAACTCAAATTTTTCAATCCATCGAGCTGCTGCTATTGCTAATAGCAATTCTAAATTTGAAAGTGAATTGACTAAGCTTTGGATATTACCTATTATTGAATTCAAATGATAAACTGTAAAATCTTCAGGTGACGGAAACGGCTGGTTTATCGAAACACGGGAGATCGCTAACCTACAACAAATATTAAAATCTCTATAATCCTTGATTGTGTAATAGTTCCTGGCGATAAGTTTCTTGAAGGTCCTGGATTCGTAGAGAGAATCAATTGCTTTATTCCATTTTTCACCAAAATATGGATCTTTAAGTTCCTCAATTATATTTTGATTTAACTTTAGACCCAATCTAGCATTCTTCCAGAAGTCATCCAAGGTATTTTCATGTATTATAGTAATAATTCTCTGTGAGAAACGACTGTTGACCCTTTTTTCCAATAATTCTCTGGCTGTAATTTTAGTTGACATCCCAACCACGCATATTGGTGTCTTACCATTTTGAGCTAAATCCAATAAATTGTATAACAATGTCTGTTTATGACTCATTGCAAATTTTTCAAATTCATCGACAACAAAGACAACTGATAGCCTTTCTGATTTAGTAACCTTGTCATCTCTATCAAGGGTATGCAAGATGTTTGCAAAAGTTTCATTTATCGACCTTTGTTCAAAAATGTTCACATCCTCTTCTTCTAAGAGGTCTAGTTCCTTTAACCTCGCGTCCAACTGTCTGGCAATTTCTCTCAATGCCACATTGTCGGCCGTATGGACCATTGCATTTAACCTGATTGCAACAAATTCATATTTATATTGCTTATGTAACTCTGAAATCGCGAGATTGACTAAGGAAGTCTTTCCGCTCGATCTGGGACCAATTATTAATGCCGAATGGCCCTCTTTGTCTCGGATAGTCAGTTCCAATATCTTATGAAGTTCCTCATATTTATAGTTCAACGAGGATTCTCTGAGATTCTCAAAATTCCCATTCAATTGAGAAATGACTTGAGTTTTAATTATTTTTATATCACTGGAATCAACTTCTTCGACCAAAGATGAAGAATATTGGTCTTTCGCCCTGTCGGAATCATTTTCGTCATCACAATTCATCTCTCCTGTGGGGATATCCAACTTCGTTTCATTTTCTAGAGGTAGGCCACGATTGCTTTCCTTGTAGAAACACCCACTATCGGACTTATCGCCGGTAGAATTGTCGTCATCACTATTATCACTAGCTACGACAGGGTCAACTAATGAATTTCTAATTTTTATATTTCGTATCTTATCAAATTTTCTTGAACTGGTGTGGCTAACCTGACCTGAGGTGGCTCGGTCGATTGAGGCTGCGTTGGAGTTGATGATTTTGATATTACGGATCTTATCAAACTTTCTTGAGGTTTTGGGGTCGGATGGTTTGGTGACTTTCCTGTCGGTTTTTGGGTTCGGTTTGGTGACTTTCCTATCGGTTTTGTATCTTTGGTAGATCTCGTCTTTTCTTAACTCTTGAGAAGAGAGTTCCTTTATTGGATTAAACTCATCTGCAAAATCGTCTTCATTGATAACGTTTTTGGCCATTGTCACTGGAACACTCCTTAGAACCAGAGCAGACCACATAGATCTTTCGAAAAATGAAAATGAAAACAAAATAAAATCACCAGAAAAAAAAAGTTCTGGACTTCAAACTCCTTGGTTCCAAATTCGGAAATCTGAAACAGTGTTGGCTGCAAACCTTCAAAAAATGACCATGCATAGTAGCATTGAAGGTTAGTCGTGCAGAAATATGTTAAAGACATCAAAAAGTACTCTATAATTTGAAACATTTCAGCATTTGATGAAGAACGTATAAATACCTAATTTTTCTTAAGTTTTTTTGATTTGTACATTGAAAGTAATTTCTTCAAACAAGAATGTCTGTTATCTCGAAACCTTATAGTGAAAATCACTCAGACCTGTCCAGTTCTCCCAAGTCAACATTTTCCCTTGAAATACAAAATCATGTTTCTCCTCAGGAAACAACTCAATCCAAGATAGTTTTACATGAAGAAGAACTTAACAAATTCAAAAGAGCCGTCAATGGTAGGATATTCGAAGCAGACGTCAAAGATATATTTGCAATGCTAATATTGGGACTTGACCTAAAGAAGCCCCAAACAAAGAGATTCAACCTTATAAAAACATATCCATATTCGTTTTCGCTTGATGGTGGATTGGAAAAGATGAAGGACCTCAAAATATCAATTGAATTATCCAAAACTATTGCTAGTTTCTCTTACAAGTTCCCACCACAGGTGGCATTAATGTTAATTGAGAAATTCTTTTTGGCCAAGTTTTTACATTGCCCTGCAGACAGAACCAGGGATAAGCCAAAGCCTAATGTCGTTTTACAACCTACTCCTAAGGGCCTTGCAATCGTACAAGCATTCTGTCAAAGGGTGGGAATGAACAAATCATCCTATCCTGAGATTCTCAAGAGTAACCTCAATAGTATGGATCTTTTTATCTTTGATAGAGATCTACTGACAGATCGGATACTCTTTTCGAAATACTTTGTTCACTTGTTGTTTGCCATACTAATGGGCCCAGAACCAAATGTGTGGAGTGCAAATGGTAAAGCAGACCCCATTCCTGAAAAGGGAACAGTGCCTTCAACACCTAATTTTGAAGTAGTTTGCAAGTTTAATGGAGATTCAGGTTTTAGTTTCCTGCAATTCCATGTCCAAAATACTGAAGACACACATCAGGTAGATAAAAAAGATGTCAAGCTGGCTCAAAACAGGGTGAGTCCAATATATCATAGATATTTCACAAATCCGGAATCAGATTCACATGTCCAATATTACACGTCCAATGTGGGAGTAAGGTTATTCAAGGATAAATCATTCATATTTAATAAGGATCAGAGAGTTGTTGTTGATTATTGCGCGAGCGGAAAAGCGATTTGCCAATGGTTAATGGACTGTACTGATATTCTAAGACCAGAAACTGCCTCACAAGTGGCGACATATCTTGTAAAGACAGGATTGCTTAGGGATGTGATTCCTAGTGCCAAACAAGACTTTCAACCAAAGAGATCACTGTGTTATAGGTTGACAAAGTTGGGATTTTCTGTTTCTCAATGGGGCAAAGATCAATCTAAAAGATATAGCACATTTGAATTCCTAATTGATGGTAAGACTGTTACAAGAGATCTCACGTTAGAAGACATATTAAGGGATCCTGGAATGAGACTCCAGTTTAGGAAGCACTTGAATAAAGAGTACTGTTTAGAGAATTTGGATGCTTACTTGCAGTTAACACAGTTTGCGAAGACATTCAAAGAACTTGAAAACTTACAAAATCTCAAATTTAGACCAGGTGATGATATGATTATGAAGAGTATTGAGCTTCAGTTGGAAACATTAAAAAATACTTGTCTTTCTATGGCTTACCAGATTTTTATAACTTTCTTGAGTCCAGATGCTCCTTTCAACGTTAACATAGATTATAAATTACAAGCAACTATTTCAGATCTAATGACGTTCTCAAACACTACAGGGCTTGAGGGTGGAGTTACATCATTAGATACACCAACTGAATATGACTCAAATGGTAAAAGCTTGGACTATATATCTACTGAGAATATCGTTGACAATCCACACTATGGTCCAATGGACACCCGACAGACCCTAAAGGACATTGCTGTGCTCTTCAATAAAGTCTGCGCGCACCTTCAGAGGATCATGGAATCAGATTCCATTCCGAAATTTCTTTCTTGTAAAGTAGTTGATAGCACTGTATAATGACTAAAATTCAAAGACATACATGTTCTACGATTAGTATACGTAGATAAAACTATAAATACACGAGCTAATACTTAACGGTCATATCATATACCTAAGCTATTGGCTCCAAAGTGGTTCCCTTCTTGATGGTGGCCCAACCAATCAAACGCCAATGCTTTTCAATACGTCTGGATAAGGCTATCTTTTCATTGACTTCTGTACAAGCAGGGGAAGTTAATTGTAAACGAGCCATATCAGCCTTAACAGCGACGACTCTTGCACCGGTGGCAGTGGAACCAATGTTCACCATCAACACTTCACCGACTTCCAATTTACGAACCTTGGCACCTTGCTTTTGACCTTCAGTTTTAACACCTAACAATCTTCTTAATAAGAAGTAATTGATTTCGATATCGGTGTAAATAGATGGCAAGTTACCCTTGGCACCAACAACTTGACCGACTAATCTATCAGCTCTACATAATGTAGGATCAACTTTGGTACCCACACCAATCAAACCACCTGGGACTGCGAATTTTAAGTCATTATGTTCAGCAAATAAGGACACAATATTTGAGAAAATTGGCTTACATTGAATCTTCCCGTTGTCATCCTTAGTAACAATACCAGGTCTAATTTCTATTTCATCACCGATCTTGAAAACACCGGTCAAGATAGAACCACCAGCAACACCACCCTTCAAGTCATCGACGTCGGCACCTGGTTTGTTGACATCGAAAGATCTGATAACAATTAATCTTGGGGATGCTGAAAAATCTCTCATTGGAACAGGGATATAATTGACAATAAATTGGTTGACAGCATCAATATTATATTTCAACTGAGCTGAGATTGGAACAATTGGGGCACCGTCGGCAATTGTTCCTCTGATAAATTGAATGATAGACTTTTGGTGTTCCAAAGCGGATTCTTCTCTCATTAAATCGACTTTATTCTGTAAAATGATAACATGTTTTAACTTCATAATTTCGATGGCTGCCAAATGTTCAGAAGTTTGTGGTTGAGGACAGCTTTCATTACCTGCTATAAGTAATAATGCGGCATCCATGACGGCCGCACCTGACAACATGGTACTCATTAAAATATCGTGACCTGGACAATCGACGAAGGAAACATGTCTTAATAATTTGTAGCGACCAGTACAACCTGGACGAGCACACTTTGGTCGAATTTCTTTGTCGGATTTAAAGGATCTATAACAATCTGGTTCTGGGCATTCTTCATTGTCACACTTGTAGATTTTTGCATTAGCATAACCTAACTTAATGGTAATATTTCTTTCCAATTCGTCTTTGAAACGAACAGTTTGTACCCCGGAAATAGCTCTGACAACGGTAGACTTACCGTGAGCAACATGCCCAATAGTACCAATATTGATGGTAGCTTGCCTATTGATAATTTCTGGAGATAAAGGAGTCAACTGAGTGAAATCTGGATTTTCTGGCTGTTCTGGTAATCCTCCACCTTCCTCAAATTCTCTTCTGGCTGCTTCTTCGTCTACTTCATCATCTAAACCGGCGAATGCGACAGTTTTCTTTCCTTTGGTTGATTCTTGTTCCTCTGTGGCATCTTGTTGCTGCAATTCGTTATCACTTTCAACTTCGTGTTCGTATTGGTAGTCTTCTTCTTCCGGAAGAGTGCTACCGATAACGATATCTGGTGTTGCGTTTTCTATATCGTCGTAAGACATTTCTTCAATCCTTGTTAAGACTTGATCTATATACTGTGATGTGTTTCCAATGCCAGATGATTTTGAAATTTTTTTCTGCTATCTTCTTACTGAGTGAGAAAAAATTTTTATGTGGTGAGAAATTATACTATATGCACGACAAAAGGTAGTGCAAATTTCACAAAATATTATCTTATAGAAGTACATATAATACATACATAGAAACATCAATTCGTCTAAAGGCTATGAAAGCCGAAATCATTCATGACACTGTCAACGTCCTTCCATAACATGTCATGGTCAAAATTTTCCATGTCCAAATTTTCAAGGCCAATTTGTATGGGAGAATCGTTGAAGGACATGGGGGGGAAGGTTTGATTGGTAGCTCCGGTGATTTGTTCAGGTAAATGATGCAGTTGATATTGCTGTAATTGTATAGGCAATGTCTCCGATATAGTTCTAGACGAGGAATTTATATTCTTGGAGACAGAGGCGTCCTGTGGTCGGTTTCCTGAATTGGATGGAGATCCAACTAATCTAGAAACAGTTGGTGAGCTTCTATCAACAACCTTTGGCGATAAATCATCTGAGCTAGAAGAATTAACAACTTTAAATATGGAGCTTCTCTTGGAATTATCCGCAGATATCGGTTGTGGGTCTAACGGAATTGTCCGTATAATCTTCCTAGCTTGCGATTCAGCATCGACAGTACTTGATAGAGATCTTACCTTCCGTTTCTTAGCAGAGGAAGTTGTACTTCCTGGTGTTGATTTTTGGCTTGCAACAGTTGGCGCACTTTCCTCTCCGGGATTTTCATTATCTGACAGTGCAGATTCTTCACCACTTATAACCACTTCCTCAGATGATCCGTTTTCGTCTTCGTCGCCCTCGATATCTTCAGAATTCTTATCATCTGTATTGCTATTCAATTTGGTGATACCTGCTTGCGCCTTAACAAGATACAAACAATCAAAAAATACAGATGCCGACATTCTATTCCTCACATTAATATTCAAATTTGACATCTTCTTATCATCCAAGCGTCTAAAGAGTTGCCACATATTTCTTGTAATTTCGCTAGACCTATATGCCATGTCATGCTTCAAAATTGACGCTTTCGCAGTTAAAGAAATTACAGAAAGATAGTTTTGCTTCCCCGATCCTGTATCGATTAGAGACTTCAATCTCAGATGGATCAATTTCCCGATTATACATCCCGCCTGCCAAAGATTCAACATATATACCCCTGGTAAATATTTCACAAATCTCTTGTCCCTACTCTGATGGTGACTAGTATGTGATACTAAGGCAATTGCAGCATTATAAAGTTTGATCAACCCCTTTGTCAATTCGAATTCAGCAATTCTAGAAGAATCCATGAAATAATAGGTTAATAAATGAACCCTTGCGGATAACAATTGAAATTTTCTAATGGCATCATAAGGTAATTCTTTATTCAAATTAATTTCCATCTCGTCAATTCGTTTAGATAAAAGCTTCAACAACGGCAATCTTTCGGTAGGATCTATTAAACCGTAGTTATCTAAAGGGTTTGAGTTTAACGACTTTGCCATCTGATCTTCAAATTGCGCTAGTTCCATCATGAATTGGATGGTCTTCGGAATACCCATATTACGGGAATGGGACCAGATTGAAGAGTCTAATTGAACACATGCTGGGAAACCGAAAGCTGTGGCAATGGTCTGAGAAGCGATATTACAAATAATCCACGTTTTTGCTTGTTCTTGGGTCATGGCCAATTGCTGTGGTGTCTTTTCTGTCGATGATGATGGAGTATGGAGTCCAATTCTAATTGCTTGGAAAAATGCTGTTCCAACGGTATTATACGCCGAATCGGCACTTAATGAAGAAGTAATTGGAGGCCAATATGAATAAAGCAAAAATGCCTGTGTTGAATATACTGAACTGACATTCAAAATTGGTTCATCTTCTTCAGTAGGATTGTACCTTGTGATTGGTGATATCATGATCTCGGCTAAGATTCCTTTCACAATAGGGGACAATTGAATTAGGAGTGACGTATCTTCATAAAACCTTCTTAAAGAGACAAACATGATAACCCAAAATAAAGCAGGACATAATTTGTAAATTCGTTCCGGGCCCTTTGATACATCTACAACGGGCAAAATAGGATGGTAATGTTCGACGTACTCTAAGTAAAGCGACTTGATAACTTCGGGGGATAATGTAACTGAGTCAATAGATTTTGCTTCGCATTTTAGAGCATAATCTGGGATTCTGACTTCTTGTTCCATTTCTGTAGGCCTACGAAGATATTGTGCCGAAGATTCATGATGTTGAACTAAGGGATCCAAAGGTCTCATGATGGAGGGAGTATTAGGAATGGAATTAGTCGTTTCTGACGAGTGTCTTGAGCCTTGTGGATATGGTGAATTATTCGAACGCACTTGATTTGGAGGATATGCTCGAGGGTAGGGATATGGTGGTGATTGTGCATACCCTCCTGGAGAATTTGCATACTGGTTGTATGGAGAGTTGCCTGTACTAGTTTGGCATTTATTCCAATTTTGACTGTGTCGTATTGCACTGTTATTTTCCCTTGAATAGTCTACTGGTGTAGATGAGTTCGGGATAGTTGCTAATGAGGGTGCTTTGTTCAACAATTCGGCAGCTTGTGACGGTGATAACCTCTTCTTCAATTCCGTAAATTCTCTTTCGATCTCAGCTATCCTGGCACGTTTATAGGTCCTCTTATAGTCTGATTTCAAATCACATTTTAGTCCCTTTTTAGAGCATCGAGTGCATGGCGAAGGATGCTTTTCATGAGCATCGCATCGAGATTTTTGCTGTCGGCATTCAACACAGGCCATGCGCTTGGTTTTCCCAGATTTCAAAGTAGGTGGTGTGGGCGAACCCGAAAGTGGTGAACCCGAAAGTGGTGAACCCGAAAGTGGCGGTACTGATCCTGGATTTGATCCTGGATTTGATCCTGGTGCAGACATTAGTGACGGAACTATAGGGTGTGGTGATACAGAAATGTTGAATGAATGCAATGGACTATGATGCATGGCAGGAGAATGCGATTCCTGTTTAACAGGCTGCATGTTATTAGCAACATGAGCCAAATTTCCCAAAGAATTCGACTGCGCTCCGTTACTCATGTTATGATGGACCTTATTTGTTAGTCTTATCTTAAAGATAAAGCAGCTATCTTTTATTCTTGTTTACATAAGAAAAAAATCTGTCTAAAACTACCTTCATTGATGCCTTATGAGCCCAAAAAAAAAACTACGGCATCTCGATTTCCGCTAAAGGAAATCACGATGTTAGCTGAGCCCAATTATATGCAGGAATGTTTGATTTTTCCATTGTTGCCAAAAAGACACATTACTACACAAAGAACTAACCCCACGATAGCATACTGCTGCAGATCCAATCTAAATCAAACTCTGGACTGGCGCTACCGAACTTACGTATCATAGGTAAAAAGTCCATCTGTTTCATCGCGTTGCTTATAAATTTCACCTTGTCTCTATCTTCATTTTCGTCTTCGATGGTTGCAACTGAGGATGCGTTCGAAAAGTAGTTCATAAAGAAATCATACATAACGCTTTCTGGAATATTCTCGGGCAAGTCATTAACTGAGACATATACATTTTCTAGTTCGTCTCTCATGTTTGCGATATAAACCGCGGTGCTGATCAAGATGTTCAAATCCTGAAAGTTATATCCATCCAACTCGTTTATACCTGTTAGAGATGTGCCTGTCGCTAGTTGGGTATTGTCTACTTGGTATTCAATCTCCCCTATGCTCAAAATGAACAAAAACCGATGCATTAACGTATTCCATAGTATGTGATACGACTTCTTTTGCAAATGATTCGTAAGAATGGCCCCTTGTATGTTTGTATACTGACTGACTTTGGGTCTAGTGACACTACATTTTCCTGCACAATATTGCTCCAAGATTGCATTCCATTTAAATGTATCATAGGACGGTTTAACCGCAACCTTAGAGATTGACTGATTGTGTATTGAAGACGTAGTCTTGTTTGGAACTTGTTTATCCGAAGATGCTTCCAAGGCGCAAGATATCGGATTGGAAGACGTGACCTTAGACAATGTCAAAATATTAGCTAAGTTTGTAAGCGAGGTTGCAGATTTATGTGGAGTCAGCAATTCACTATGATAGCTCAACTTGTTCAATTCCGTAACCATTTCCAATTCTCTACTTTGCAATATAAACTTTATAAGGTTTTGATCAGTTTGGACATTTCCTCGAATCAATTTCATTTCCTTACCCGATGAATGTTGTTTTTTTTCATCTTGGAGTAGTTGTTTAACAATATTTTCTTGCCCTTTGGACAAAATATCGGTAACAGGAATCTTGTAAAAGTCTAGAGGATACGGTTTAAAGCCAAAACGTTGATAATATGTTGCAACACCAGAATATAGCATCCAAACAAATTTCTTACTTAAGTAGTAATTAGTAAGTGTGTCATCTAAGGTTCCATCTTCGGCCATGACCATTTTCTTGAAATTGTTCTCCTTTTTGTCGACCGCTGAATCTATAGCTTCTTGAATAATCTTCTTCTCGGTACGATGAATTGCTGCAGAAATACACGCTTCTGCTAATTTTTTGTTTCTATATTCCTTGTGAGTAAAAACATATCCAACTAATAATACGGTTATATTCTTAATACCAAACAGATCTCGAATTGTACTAGAAGAAATTGAATGAGACTTGTCCCCTGGCTTGTAAAACCCATCTACAAACTTAACAGTCGTACATGCGACAACTTTGTGGTTTGTAGTGTCCTCGATATAGTAAGTCAATAATTTATCGTTATTGTGTTCAAGAAAATCAAGGTGTACTTGCAACATGATTTCTCCATAGTCAGCTACACTCAATTTCCCACTCCATTCGGTACCACAAAGTTTGTAGACTTCTCGAATAAGTTCTGGATCGTTGGTTTGTTGGAATTTGAATTGATCTCCAATTGTTAAAGATTTTGACATTGAGTTCTCCTGTAGTCTTAAACTCCGATTTTCAGAAACCTAGAAAGGGGGGATGGGGGGAAATGATAAATAATCTACATTTCCTTTAAGTTTGCTATCAATTTTTTTCGGATTAGTTTCTCCGCGCTTAGTTCTGATTTTGCTTTATGCGACGAGTACCTGTCGCTAGCCACTCCTATGTGAGGTGGTTTTCAAATTGTTTGTACTGATGGCATTTGTCTCTATCTAGGAAGTATTGAAAATCAGTAATACTATGTGTAATCATCAGGATAAAATTACCCTCCTATAAGGAAATGCAACTCCTTTATTTTTCAAGCCATTAATTCAAAGGTTGACTCATAGTTACTAGAGCAAATGTCAATCTTCTCACTGTTTCGTCCTCTATAATTCAGCGGATCTCGTAAAATGCAGCTCCGTTTTTCCGCAATCAATTTCTTTTTGAATTGCTTTTGAAAGGCTGAACAATTTGCTCAATATTTTCTTTTTTTTGCATTCATAATATTCTGACAATATTTTCTATCGAACGCCTTGTTCATCACAAGCGATTCCGGAGAACTAAATCGTAATTATCCAATTCCACGACAAGTCAGGGGCTTATAATTTTTTGGAGACATTCTTTGTTGTATCTCAATCTCTGAAATGATCTGGTCAACTGCTTTGGACAAAGGAGAGACTCTGAAACGATCTGGTCAACTGCTTTGGACAAAGGAGAGAGTATAGCTACAGTTATTCTTTCCACCACCATCTGATGTCAACATTTTAATACGTAATGAAACTTGGAGAATAATAACCTGTCAAAAAGAGAAATCCTTTGTCTAAATTACAAAGGATGTTGCATATGGTGTCCATACTAAAAAAAAGAACAATAGAGTCTGATTAGGATTCACTCTTTCTATTGGTGACCGCCCATTCTCCTCATTCGTCTTAATAGGTTCATACACCTTGTAGAAAGGGAAATAGGAAGGGGTGCCCACTTTGTGTATTTCACGATAACTTTTCTTTGTTTGAATGCCGGTACCTCGTGATCATTAGTTTGCACTAAGGCCCGGTCGGCAGAACTTCCCTATTTGAGTCGGGGGGTATGCAGATTATCCACCTACTTTGTGTAACTCGAGTCTATTTTCAATCATCTATTTCCTGCACATAGAATATGCAACCGTTAAATTCGCCGTGGCATTTTTAAGTTTCTTTTGTCTTCAATTGCCGCAAATGTAATTACTCCCTGAATCGGAAACCTGACAAAAAGAAACTATCTGTGTCATACGAAGTCGCATATTTGAAAAATTTTTAAGCTAACCTTTATATATAAATAAGGAAGTCCCTACAGGAAAGTTACTATGTAAAGTTTTTAATTTCCATTTCATTTTGCTACCTTCAATTTCATTAAATCAAGAATGGCTAAATCTAGCGATTATTCTAATGGTTCAATTGAATCACCAGACAGTATACAGAAGACTAATGAATTCTCAGAAATTGTTTATGAAAAACCTTCCACAAATAGCCCCTGGAAAGATTTTGCAGATTCATTCAAAAGACCAGTGGAAGTAGAAACAACAGCAGATTTAGAAACATCTAGCGGAATACGAAAGGCGCCAGTCTTAAAGCAGACTCTTAAAAAGAGACAATTACAAATGATCGCCCTTGGTGGTTGTGTTGGATCTGGTTTATTGGTTGCTTCTGGATTAGCTTTAAGAAATGGACCTGCATCATTGTTGATCGCTTGGGCCATTGTCTCTTCGTTCTTATACTGTACCATGCAATCATTAGCAGAATTGTCTGCAGCATATCCAGTTTCCGGTTCGTTTGCTACTTATTCTATTAAATTTATTGATCCAAGTTGGGGTTTTGCCATGGGTTGGAACTATGCATTATTTTGGGTCATTGTCTTGCCTTTGGAATTGGTTGCTTGTGCCATGACTATCAATTATTGGCAATCAAATGTCAATACTGCTGTTTGGATTTTCATATTTTACGTTGTTATCTACGTATTAAACTTATGTGGTAACAGAGGTTTCGGTGAAACTGAATTCTATTCTTCAATTGTTAAATTATTGGGTGTTGTTGGTTTCAATATCTTGGCCGTTATCTTAATCTGTGGTGGTGGTGATCAAGGTTTTATTGGCGGAAAGAACTATCATCCTCCATTCACTACTGGTTTCAAGGGTGTTGTCTCAGTCTTATTAACTGCCACTTATTCTCTTGCGGGTACTGAATTGGTTGGTTTGACATCAGCAGAATCTGAAGGCAATCCGAGAAAAGTCATGCCAAAGGCTATTAAGCAAGTTGTTTGGAGAATCTTGATTTTCTACATGCTCACATTAACTTTGATTGGCTTCTTAGTTCCAGCCAATTCTCAAGAATTAATTGGTGGAGGTGGTGTCTCGGCTTCTCCGTTTGTCATTGCTATTAGACAAGGTGGTATCAAGGTTTTGCCATCCATTTTCAATGTTGTTGTTCTCGTAGCTCTTTTTGCCATTGGTAATTCTGCTGTCTTCGGATTTTCAAGAACTATCTTGGCCTTGGCTGAACAAGGACTTGCTCCAAGTATATTCGCCTATGTTGACCGTAATGGTAGACCACTTGCTGGAATTGCTGCATCTGCCATCATCGGTTTATTATCTTTTGTTTCTGCCTCCAAATATGCTGATACCGTTTTTGCATGGTTAGTTGCCCTTTCTGGTCTTTCTACTTTATTCACTTGGGGCTCGATCAATGGTTCCTTCATTAGATTTAGATCTGCCATGATGGCTCAAGGCAGATCTCTCGACGAATTGCCATATCTTTCCAACACTGGTGTTTGGGGTGCATACTATGGTTTAATTGCGAATATTGTAGTTTTGGCTTTGCAATTCTGGTTGGCCTTGTTCCCAATTGGCGCTAAACCAAGTGCGGTTCTGTTCTTCCAAACATATCTTGCATTTTTCCTTGTTGTGCTCTTCTATGTTGGTCATAAATTATGGACAAGAAATTGGAAATTTTTCATCAGATCCAAGGATGTGGATATCGACTCCGGCAAGAGAGAAACAGATATTGAATTGTTGAAGCAAGAAATTCAAGAAGAAAGAGAAAATCTTAGAAGACAACCATTGTATTATAGAATATATTCTTTCTGGTGTTAAAGATCTTCTGCATTTCTTGCTCGTGTACATTAGCTTAACAACTCTGTTATATATTATTTAACGAATATTTTTAATGACTAAAACTTTAATCTTTTTGAATTATAACTGCCTCTAATGCTTGTAATGCTGATAAAACTACAGACTGAGAATCTGTTGTCGGTTTCTCTTCCCTTATGGAAATATATTAAATACCTTGGAATCTATGAGAAGTATTTTCTTGTGCAGACTGAGTCTATCATCAAAGAACTTTGTGCAAAAGAGTTAATTCATCTACCCATGCACCTCTGGGATCCAGAGCTTATCGGTTACATCTGTTCAAATTATATTCACATCATCTCATGCTGTCAGCAGAATTTACAAACCTTTCCAAAGGAATCACTTTCTTTAAAGGGATTGAGACTGAGAATTTGAATGCCCTAAATATCCAAGGCGTATTTGGATCTCTTGATCTGATTACCTTTCTAGAAGCAGTATACTGCTTCCGTTCAATGAACCCATTTGCATGCGGATGATACAGGATCGTCAACTTTATCTCAATCACGATATTCTCTTTCCTGGATCATTTTATTTGTGGTAGTGATGAGAGAGCCTTTCTCTCTTGTAGTTTTTCATTCATATGTTGGTATTGTTCTTCAAAATAGTTCACTGTGCAATTTCGTTTCTCTATTTACCCATTCTTCGGAGGAGGCTTTTGGTTACTTTGCTTTCCTCTTAATATTTTATCTCCTTTTGTTATATTTTTGTATGTATAGCTATGTCTAAGGAATGTAATAAAGAGGCTCGAGGGGGGGTAATGAATTTAACAAATTGGTTATATTGAAAAAATACATGGTAATTAAAACAAAAATGAAAGAAAAACGGAAAAAAACATGAGAAGTTTTTGCAACCGATTTTTAATCATTAGGAA
>LQMZ01002473.1:0-14459 GCA_001655765.1 Hemisphaericaspora gorwae
TAGGTTATATAATTAATCGAATACACAGTCACGAGTTCAAGTCATAATCTTATCGACGAGAACTTATACAACTACGCAACTTATTGTTTAGTTATTAAAGATCCGAGTTCGTAAACACAGATATTGTCTCATCTGTTATACGTGGTAGCGTTCGCAGGTTAATTAAACAATTAACAAATAAATCATCATTTATTATTACAAGCAAAGTTCACTATGGTCGAAGCAACCAGAAATAGACGGTACACTACAACTTCCCAACCTCCAGATCAATCTGACAGTGCTCATGAGGAAAGGCCTCAGCCAGCAGGTGCCCCAAGTGGTAACACTGGTAACATTAGTCCAACTGGTACAAGAAGTACTAGTTCAGAAACAGTTCAAACCTCTGGGAGACGGGAAGGATCATCAAATACCCGTCCCACCCCACGGAAACCATTCTCGGTGGAAGTGGACAAGACCACAGAAATTGAAAAATTTAATGGTCTGAACAATAAATTGGTCTATAAAATCATGAAAAACATGGAAGACCAACTAATATGCTCAGAATTTGAGTATAATTACCATCTTACCCCCCAACAAATACTTAAGGTAGCCATGTTGTACCTTAAGGAAGAACCAACCTGTTGGGCTAAGAGGTGGGTGGTCACTAGAACGAGAGAAATAATACCATTATCCAATACTACCTTCCAGGAAGTACCCAACAGCATAAACGATTTTATTGCAAAATTTAAAGCAAGGTATACTTCGGAAGAAATAGAACACCTTAACAATGCAACCTTACATGCGTTAAGACAAAGAGGTTCATTGGCTGAATATCAGTACCAACTCGAAGAAGTCTTGGAAATGTATCCGGCAGCAGAAGAGGCTGTCGCGGTGTCAGCTTTTAAAAGAGGTCTTGACACCAGTTATAGTGACTTGAAGAAAGACATTAATAGTCTTGCTTCAATAAGAGAACTTAAAGGGGACTCGGCTAAAGATTGGAAAATTAAGCAAGTTACCCAAAAGTTCTTCAACAATAAGAAAGATAAGAATCCTTCGAAAGTTACAAAACCGACAACAAAAAAGGATTCAACCTCCTCAAAACCTAAATGCTTCTTTTGCAATAAATTTGGTCATAAAAAGAATGAATGTAGAAGATTCAAAGCTAAGATGGCAGAGGAACAACAAGACAAATCTAAGTCAAAAAAATAGATGAGTCCGAAAATGACTTTAAACTAATGACGGTTATAAGTAAACAACCACAAGATATTGAGTCAAAACCACCCGATGATCCAAATCAACTCAAACAAAAGGTGGAAGACTATATCAAAACCAAACCAACAAGGGAGTTAATTTATGTCAAATTAGAAGGGTTAGAGGAAATGATTGCTTTATTAGATGGAGGCAGTGATATAAATTTGATCCATCCGAAGTTGACAACTAACTCGAAAATCCATGCTTGTGATCCTATTACAATGTCGTCATTAAATTTTTTACAAATTGGTCAAGTCAATCAATATGTTATCTTACATTGGCCACTTATTAAAAAGGATATCATTTTATATTTGTCAGAAGAATCTCCTTATCCAATTTTGATCGGTTCGGAAATATCTAAAATGTTTAGAAAATATCCTCCAGGATTACGAGTAGTGGGAGAAGATGAACAACAAGACGTACAGCAATCAAATAATGAAGATATAACAGAAGCACTCTTTGCATTCATCGATACTGATAAACCTTTTGATATTGCATTAACTCCAAATACAACACCACCCGAAATCATTACTGATATTTTTGGTGATCAAATTAACAAAGATGAAATTTTTAAACTCAGACAATGTCATCAAAGTAAATCTATAGATGAATGGTTGTCAAATTTCAAACAAAAATTTCAACAGTTTTTAAACGATGATCCTCCTATAAAGGCTCCAGCAAATTATAAATTCGCTCACAAAATTAGGTTTAAGGATCCAACTTTGGATATCAGACTGCGTCCTTACAAAAAGCATCCTAGGGAACGTGAATTATTAGATGAAGATATTCAGAAGTTAAAGAAACAAAACTTTGTTAGAGATAGCATATCGCGACATGCTTCACCAGTTATATATGTCGACAAACCAGATGGTTCAAAAAGGTTATGTGTTGATTACAGACGGTTAAATCAAAATACAATTCCAGATCGATATCCACTCCCCATGATTGAAAACTTACTTGATACAGTTCATGGCTGCAAATATTTTTCAAAACTAGATTTATCACAAGGGTATTATCAAATAGCCATGGAGGAGAAAGACAAGGAGAAAACAGCCTTCATTACTGAATCAGGATTGTATGAATGGAATGTTATGCCGTTTGGACTTTGTAATGCACCAGCAACCTTTCAAAGAGCTATGAATTATATATTTCAAAGATATATTGGTAAGTTTGTCTTAGTATACATGGATGATATTCTCATTTATAGCAAATCAGAAGCTGATCATCGACAACATTTGGAAGAAGTATTTCAAATTCTTTCCGAATATTACTTTGTTGCAAAATTGAAGAAGTGTTGTTTCTTTATGAAAGAAGTCGAATTTTTGGGACATCATATCAGTTCAGCAGGTATTAAACCATCCGTCTCAAAAATCGAAGCCATTCAAAATTTGGAATGCCCAACTGATCCTAAGTCCACACACAGTTTTGTTGGTTTTATGGGTTACTATAGGAGATTCATCCGAAATTTCGCTCAAATTGTCAGGCCATTAAATCGTTATGCCATCGGAGAAGACACTCCGTATGAAGACAGAGAACGAAGTTTCAATCTTTTAAAGGCCAAATTGATGGAAAACCCAATATTGGTTCCCCCTACAAATGCAGGTACTTATGTCATAACCACAGATGCTTCAAATTATTGTATTGGTTCCATAATAGAGAAAGCAAATCCAGTTACACTTAAAACTGAAGGTGTTGTTGCCTACTATTCTAAAACTATTTCAAAGCATGAAGTCAACTATCCCATCAGGGAAAAAGAATTCTTAGCTATTGTAAGAACCTTGGAACGGTTTAGGCACTTACTTTTATACCACCGTTTGGTTATTAAAACCGATCACCAACTGCTTCAATACCTCTATACATCTTTGAAAGAACCTACAGCAAGGATTGCAAGATGGTTAGACATGTTAAGTCAATTTGATATTGAATTCATATATATCAATGGAAAAACCAATGTTGCTGACCTATTATCCCGTCAATGGCACACCAATGTACAGATTAATTCCATTGTTGTATCCACTTTTACTCAGTCGTTGGGAGAAAATTTTTTCAATGAAGTCAAAGAAGGTTATGCTTTAGACAATGATTATTCATTATTGGTAGATGTTTTAGTTCATAAAAAGCCAGTCCCGAAATCAATCAAACAATATATCAAAAAGTTTTGGTTTCAAAATGATTTACTATACTATATTGCCTATTCGAAACTAGGAACCACAGTCCCAAGATTAGTTGTCCCAACCAAAAGTTTACAATCTAAAGTTATTAAGACACATCATGAGGCTAATACAAATTTACATCCAGGTTTCATTCCAACATATATGGAACTTACTCAGTACTATTATTGGACTAATATGGATAGGTCAATCAGACATTTTATAAATCATTGTGCTGTATGCCAGGCTATTAAACCACCTAATCATTTACCATATGGCCTTCTTATGCCATTACCACCTCCAGATCAACGTTGGAAATCAGTTTCAATGGATTTTATTTCAGGGTTTCCAGAAATTCAGGGATATAACAATGTGTTAGTTATAGTTGATAGGTTTACTAAAAGAGCTAGATTCCTCCCCTGCAGAAAAGACATTACTGCAGTACAAACAGCAAAGTTGTTTATTGCTAATATCATACCATTACATGGTCTTCCGCAAAGTATCATATCCGACAGAGATTCAAAGTTTACATCAGGATTTTGGAAACAATTTTTTGGTACGTTGAGAACTACCCTTAAAATGTCTACACCTAGACATCCAGAAACAGATGGTCAAACGGAAAGGACAAATCGTACAATGATTCAATTATTGAAAGCCTTAGAAATAATGGGCACAGATTGGTTAGATGGTTTACCATTATTAGAATTTGCATATAATAATCATTACAACCATTCCATCAAATGTACTCCGTTTGAAGCTGATCTAGGCAGAAGTCTTACTGCTCCTCATGTAGACTCGCGGTTATTTCAAAGTGAAGCTTTACAACAGTTACCGTTTTCAGAAGCTAGCGGTACTGATCTTGCTCAGAAATTAGAATACTATCAACAGTTAGTCAATGACAATCTCCACCATTCGCAAAAAGCAATGGAACGAAATGCAAACAAGAGAAGAGAAGAATTGATTCTTCAACCACAACAACAAGTGTTGGTCAATGTCAAAGCAAATGTATTTGGTTATCATTTCATCAATCGAAAGATTAAGAACTTATATTTTGGACCCTATAAGGTTATCAGAAGCATTAATGATAATGCATATGAGTTAGATTTAGGTGCAAGTTTAGATTATACAAGGATCATAAATGTTAAATATTTAAAGCCATACCAACAGGATTATTTTTCATATCCCAAAGTTCCACCCACAACACAAGCTGGTCTTACTTTAGCAGCAAAAAGTGGTCAAATCATTGGTATTCAAGCTATAGATAAAGATAACAAACTAATTGCTTTTACTTTCAAATTTTGTGTTCCTTTTCATGCCACATTCTTCAGTCAGAGAATGGTGAGTGATGCTATACCATCAGAAATCTTGACACCCTTCGTAGAAGATTACCAAAGTTATGTGACAGCACTTGAAACAAGGGAATCCATTGGAGCAGAAGACATGGACTCAGACTTGGAGAACAACGACAGCTAGTCACAGAACTCAGTTTGCATTGCACATAGTTAGTCGTTTGTTTAGTCTAGTTTATCTAATATATGATTATTTTTTTTTGTTCTTCTGTCCTATTGGTTGTCCGACAGGTGAGGTTTAATTTTTTCCTCAGTCCTTTTTTTTAAATTTTTTTTAATTTTTTCATCCTGTGTTCCCAGATGGTTTAGGATGTTTTTTTTGCAACCAAATGAATTCACCATCCAATCACAATTCCACTTCAGATTACATTCACCCCGATTATTCTGGTCTTGCACACATGCCCACGCAGTTTAATCCGTGCAAACAGGTACCTTGAGATTAAAGACCAGAATGGGCACGTAGATAAGACGTCGGGCCGCTTGCTTAACAACCACTATTAGGTTGCTTGGAGTCGCTCTCCATCGATTTAATGGGTGGATCATAGCCGTGAAAAGCTTAGTCTTCTTACTGGGTTCGAATGGGGACATTCGATTTGGGAGGCGGGCAGATGTAACGGATATAGGTTGGTATTTCGAAGAAATATCATGGTGTTAAGTTGAGCATTTGAGAAACTTATAGAAGTTAATTCAGGGGGCTGCCGAAGAGCAAGCATCATTAAATGTAACACAACTTGCGAGTTGTGTGGGAATTGTTTACCTTTGAAATATATGTAAGGTTAAGGCATGCACGGGTCATGCATTTCGGATAAGAAGTTGTTTCCGTGAAAACACTAGCCGACCATACTTAAGGATAACTTACTATGTACAAAAAGAAATGTTTATCCGGAAGGTCATCAACAGTCAGACGTGACATGTTGCAAAAGCTAAAAGGCAATGTATGGGAAACTTCTGAATTGTCACATAGGAACATTATTAGTTCACATCAATCTTACGATAAAGTTGGAAATACAACATAGATTTGTTCGCCTGACCAGAGGCAGAACTCCATACATTATATGTATGTGATCATGCGAGAGGATTTCATAGTTGTCCAATATGAATTGGTTGGCCTGAGATTAATATAAATACGCCAGGATCCTCTTAGGTTTGAGTTAACAGGAATTCATTAGTTCTTCACTTTTAACTAATCTTCAATCGTTAGTATTAGGTTATATAATTAATCGAATACACAGTCACGAGTTCAAGTCATAATCTTATCGACGAGAACTTACACAACTACGCAACTTATTGTTTAGTTATTAAAGATCCGAGTTCGTAAACACAGATATTGTCTCATCTGTTATAAAAAATTTTTATTTTTTTGGAGGAGGCAACTATGGTTCTTGGAATCACGTGATTTTCGTTAAAATTTTCAAATTTTGTCAACTGATTCAATACGGTCTCTGATTTGAAATTTTAGTGGCAACAAATCCTTCCTGGTATATCTTAAATAAATAATATTCAGCTTAGAAATGTATTTAAAGTGTTTCAAAATGTTCCGATTTTCGGTCATATTTAGTTGATTTTTTTATGAATTATGAGCAAATTTTCTAGAGCAGTGTATGTCTAAACTAAAACATTAAACTGATTTAATAGAAAGACAACTTAATAGATACAACATTTCTTTCCAATTTCAGAGGATATTTGTAACAATTTGACCAAAAGGAAACAATTGACGCTTTGTTCATACTGTAAGAACTGGAACTAGATGGCATCATGCACTGAACTTAACATTGTAATCAAGTTAAGAATGCCAATTCTACACTAAAACTCACACGTTTCCCGTATTTCTCTAGAGATCCACAAATAACAACCATTTTAAACATACAATTTATTCCTAGATTTGCTGCAAATTATTTGTATATTCAATTTCATTAAAATTAATTTGGTGTTTTACACGACTCCTCACCACTTTTTTTACTTCATTGAATTTGAATTTTCAAAATTGCCACCACTAAGAACAAACCAAACCATTCCTTCACCACTAATACAATGTCAAGAGAAGATCCAATTAAAGCCGAGAAAGACTTTTCGGCTACTTTAGATGAACAATTTCCTCTTATTGAAAAGCTTCCAGATTACAAACAAGCACTTGATAAATATTTGGTGTTAGAAAAGCAAACCCGTCAGTCGTCCGATTTGGCTTCATCAAAACGTGTGCTTTCTAGAATTGTCTCAACTCTTATTGATAACGATGACTGGGAATATTTAAACGATTTAATTACCATTTTATCTAAGAAACATGGTCAGTTGAAGTCCTCTATCCAAGCATTTATTTCTCAAGTAATTGAAAACTTAGATAAGTTGAATGAAAGCCATAAAAAGGAATTAGAAATGAAAATTAAAATCATTGAGACTATTAGAACGGTAACTGACAAGAAGATATTTGTTGAAGTCGAACGTGCAATTGTATCCAGAAAGTTGGCAGAAATTTATTTGGAGAAGTATAGCGACTTGGACAAAGCGGTTGAAATTTTATGTGATTTACAAGTTGAAACCTATTCGTTGATGCCTTTTAGCGATAAAATTGAGTACATCTTAGAGCAGATTAAATTGACATTACAAAAGGGTGACTTTAATCAAGCGAGAATATTGAGCAGAAAGATCTTGTTAAAATCATTGAAGAATTTTGAAAGAGCCGATGAATTTAAATCCATCTATTTAAAATATTTAATTGAAATCGGTATTTTTGATTATGATTACGTTTCAATTGTTAAGAATTTATTATTGCTAATTGATATTCCTTTGGTTAAAGAAACTTCCGACTACAAAGATTACTTGGTAGGTATTATCTATTACATTATCTTATCCCCTTACGATCCACATCAAAATGATTTGATTAATAAGATCAAGCAAAACTCTGTATTTTCCAAGAATGTTGATTCCAAAATTTTCAAGTTGTTGGATATTTTCACTACCAACGAGTTGATTCATTGGTCAAACATAGAATCAATTTACAAGGAAAACTTCGAACAATCTCTGATTTTCACGAATGAAACCAATTTTAAGAATTTACAAAAGAGAATTATTGAGCATAACTTAAGAATCATCAACAAATTCTACCAATTCATTAAACTAGAAAGATTGGCGTATCTCTTGCAGTTAACTGTCGACGAATCAGAACAATACGTGAGTGAATTAGTTAACTCAGGTATGATATCTGCCAAGATCAATCGCCCACAAGGGGTCATCAAATTTGACAAAACCAGGACAGACAATAATGTCGCTAGTACTTCTAAATCTGCAGATCATAATATTAACGTCTTATTGAATGATTGGTGTTATGATATTGACAAATTGTTAGAGGAAGTTGATAGCATTGGGCATTTGATTAATAAGGAAGAAATGATGCATGGTATTAAGCAAAAAGCTAAGTAAGCAAGATCAGTAGTGTAATATACATACATAGTATTCTAAAAAATCTGTGAATTCGACTTCAAAGCAGTAGTCCTCTTCGTAACTTACCACCTTCTGTATTCTTTCATGTTCGTAGGTACAATATCCATATTTCAAAATAACTTATTGAAAAATTTATGAGAAATTCATTAAATCTCAAAAATCAAAATGATTTGGTCCATCCAATTTTTTAAATGAATTCAAAACATAAAAGAGCAAATGGTTTATCCCTTCAATAACACGATGTTATCCTTTCGTATAGTCACACCGAAATTCCCTACGCGAGTTGACTGAAAACTCGTGGACCAAGAAAGTGCCTAAACAAGAAATCTTTCCATTATAACTGGGGTATACTTCCTAAACGGGAAATCATTCCAGATTTTCAGCCCCTCCCTCTTTCGATATATAAACCCTGGAGAAATGCCAGTGAATTTAATAATCTAGAATTGAAGCCAAACTCAAAATGACCAAACAAATAGCTCCAAGAGAATTGGACATCGATTCTTTAATTGACGAATTAACTTTATCAGAGAAAATTTCCTTATTATCAGGTTACGATTTCTGGCATACATTCCCTGTCGAAAGATTGAACATCAAGAGTGTCAAAGTGACCGATGGTCCTCAAGGTATTCGAGGTAGTCGCTTTTTTAACAGTGTTCCAGCCAATTGTTTTCCTTGTGGTACTGGGTTAGCATCAACTTTCAATACTGATCTCTTGGTTCAAGTTGGTGAATTGTTAGGGGAAGAAAGTAAGTTGAAAGGAGCACACGTAATTCTCGGTCCAACTTGTAACATTGTTAGAGGTCCGACTGGAGGTAGAGCCTTTGAAAGTTATTCTGAAGATCCATTACTTAGTGGTCATGCTGCTGCATCAGTTGTAAAGGGTATTCAAAAGAAAAATGTGGTCGCTTGTCTCAAACATTTTGTCTGTAATGATCAAGAAAGCGAAAGAAAAGCAGTCAATGTGGTTATTACAGAAAGAGCATTAAGAGAGATTTACTTAAAACCTTTCCAAATTGCCGTTAGAGATGCTTACCCTAAGGCAATGATGGCTTCCTATAACAAAATTAATGGTGTTCATGTTTCTCAAAACAAGAAATTGTTGCAAGATGTTTTGAGACATGAATGGGGTTGGGACGGTACGATTATGTCTGATTGGCATGGTGTTTATTCTACAAAGGAATCTTTAGATGCAGGATTGAACTTAGAAATGCCCGGTCCTACCAGATTCAGACAAGAACTTCAAACTACTCATGCTATTCAAACCAATGAAATTCATAGGGATGTCATTGATGATAACGTTCGTCAAATCTTAAAGCTTGTCAACGAAGGTCTTAAAGCTGGTATTCCAGAAGATGCTATCGAAGTTCCCAATCCATCAAAAGAAGCCGAAGAATTGCTTAGAAAGGTCGGTGATGAATCCATTGTATTGTTGAAGAATGAAGAAAATATCTTACCATTGCCAAAGGCTGCAACGAAAGCTATTAAAAACATTGCAGTTATTGGACCAAATGCCAAAGTTGCACAAGATTCAGGAGGTGGCTCAGCTTCATTAAATGCTCGTTATAAGATAACTCCCTTTGATGGAATCCACGAAAAGCTCAAAGACAGTGATATCGAATTAACCTATGCCATTGGTGCCCATTTAGACAGAAATCTACCAGATGTTGGTCATCTTTTAATCAATGAAAAGGGGGAAACAGGTGTTACCGGAAAGTTCTATAAGAAAGCCCCAGGAGAAAATGATAGAGAATTATTTGAGGAGTTCCTTTTATCAACCTCAAGACTTTTTTTATCTGATTTTAGAAGTGAAAGCTTGGAAAGAACCCAACTTTTATTCTATGCTGATTTCAGTGGATATTTTATTCCTGAGGAATCCGGCGAATACGATTTTGGATGTTCTTGTTTAGGAACAGCTCAAATTTTCGTGAACAACAAGTTAATCGTCGACAACAAGACAAAGCAAGTCAAAGGTGATGCTTTTTTCCTTGGATTAGGAACAAGAGAAGAGAGAGGAAGCATGTACTTAGAAAAGGGAGTCAAATACGATGTTAGAGTCGAGTTTGGATCTTCTCCAAGCTATACATTAAACAAAGCAGCCCTTGAAGGAGGCGGTGTCTTCTTCGGAATCCAAAAGAAGCTTACTCCAGATGCCGCAATTAAGGAAGCGGTCGATGTTGCAAAGAGAGCAGATGTCGTTGTCTTAGCATTAGGACTTTCCAAAGAATGGGAATCTGAAGGGTTTGATCGTCCAGATATGGATATTCCTGGGTATACAAATAAATTAGTTGAAGAAATTTGTAAGGTAAACCAAAACATTGTTGTTGTCAACCAATCAGGCTCTCCAGTTTCCTTACCTTGGATACATAACATTAAAGGGTTCGTTCAAGCTTGGTATGGAGGAAACGAATTAGGTAATACTATCGCTGATGTATTATTTGGAGACCATAATCCTTCAGGTAAATTATCAGTCACTTTCCCCAAGAAATTTGAAGATAACCCATCTTATCTTAATTTCGGATCTACCGATGGTCAAGTAATTTATGGTGAAGATGTCTTTGTTGGGTATAGATACTATGAAAAGGTGAAGATGGATCCACTCTTCCCATTTGGTTTCGGGTTGTCCTATACTAGCTTTGATATTAATAATCTTCAAGTTGAGGTAGAGGAAGAAATGTTATTGGTTTCTGTTACTGTGACTAATATTGGTAAGATTTCAGGTGCTGAAGTTGTTCAATTATACATTCAGGAAAATGAGCCAAAGGTTATTCGCCCAATTAAGGAATTAAAGGCATTTAAGAAGGTATTCCTAAATTCCAGAGAATCTAAAGTTGTTGACTTATCCGTCTCCATAAAAGAAGCAACATCTTATTGGAATAACTATAAAAACAAGTGGCAATCTACAAAGGGTAAGTACAAAGTATTAGTAGGTAATAGTTCCGACAACATTATTCTCCAGGACGAAATTGAAGTAAAGAAAACCTCTTTCTGGTTAGGCGTATAGTTATATATCATAGTAGGTATTTAAATCAAAGTTGAACATAATTTCCGGGAAATACACCAGTTTGACCATTGTATCTTCCTGTCCACCATCCGTTTGCATCTTGTGTTTTTTCAACAATTTCAATGACAGCACCAGCTGGGAATGTCAAATCCCCTTGTGCTTGTGCAGTGTAATCATACAACGCAGTACATGTTTGAGATGGAGCACTGGCAGGAGTTGCAGGTACTGCTGGCGGAGCACCATAAGTTGGTAGACCTACTGGAGTAGCACCTGGGGCCGAGGAATATGTACTACTAGTTGCAGCAGTTGAAACAGGGGATTGTTGTCCATATCCTCCATAAGTAGGTGCCTGATATCCAGGTCCTTGGGGTGACTTATAATCACCATACTGAGGTTGCTGTTGTCCATACTGACCAGGTGAATACGCAGGTAATTCACCTTGACCAGCAACTGGAGAGCCAAGTGGAGGACTATTCATCATTGCATGGCGTCTCTTGGTTGCTTCTAATTTCGACTTTGCGTGCCCAATTTTGAAGTGGGTAATTCCGATAGCATCTGCGCGTTCTTCTACATCCCCTTTCTTGAAGTTATAGGCTTCAACAATGTCCGTAGTTAAGTCAAAATATGGAATCTTTAATTCTTCCATGCGGTTATATAATGCATAGAAAATATTCAATTGCATGTAGTACAAACTAACGAAAAGCGGTCTAATGAAATCAGTTTGCATTTGGAACAAAATTGGTAACTCATTCTTTAACATGTCGTTATAATAATCATACTCTTGTTGAGCAATTTGTACTTCAGCTTCAGAACTGTACATCTTTTCTTCATCTTTGGCTGTCCTTTCCTTTTTCTCTTCATATTTCTTGAATGTTCTTAAACGACGATCCAAATCAACTTTTTTGTGTTCTCTTTTGGTTGCCATCTTCCTAATGGACAGGATGACCTTCAAAAGTTCTTGAGATGGCTCAACAATTCTTTTTTCTATAAGTTCCAAATCAGGCTTCAAAGTGTCTTTAAGTTCTTTGACAACTTCTCTATATTGTTCAGCTGCTTCAATTCCTTGTGGGTTATCCTCAGGAACAGTGGCCGTGGGATCGGATAATCTACCACTGATAGGCTTGTAGATTTCTTCGAACGCTTTAGAAAAATCAATTTGGTAATCCAACATACCATTGACTGCACTAAAATATTTCTTTGACTCATCACTCAACTTTTTGGTTTCAATCTCTAATTCCATGAATCTTCTTTCTGCATCTTGATAAACAGCATCAGTAGTGAATTCTCCCATATTCAATTTCTGACGAAAGTTCTGAGGAGCCCTCACCATTGTCTTCTTAAAACCTTTAAACGACATCTTTACTAATTTGTTTACCAATTGATGTTAAATGGTAATCAACTTTACTAACTTCATTGTAGAAGTGGCACAGGCGAAGTCCTTTTTGACTTAGGGAAGTGCGGGAGACGAGTAGGATGGAAAGTCGTGCACACATGCCTAATTTCACGGTCACATTAAAATATATTTTTTTGGGTGGTGCCATTTTTTGTAACACTTAGCCCATTGTTTATTTATCAGTTGTAAGATTTTGCAGCACATTACCCCAATAGCGCTAAAACCCGCCGACGAAATATAATGTTAGTCAAACAGAGGACAAAGACGGAACTATATGCAAAAGAAGTGGGAATAAGAATTGAATATTTCATATCAACAATTTTTATTCCAATTGCATTTATACAGACTATAATTAGATGGTTTAATTTCCTTAGGAATACAGACAAATTTGCCAATGGAATCAATCTGACCAGTGAAAAAACCAAAGTTTGTATCAACTGTAGGATAGTTCAAATGATTGATTCAATTGGTTTAGAATTGCATACTGTTCCAGATAGATCACTCTACTTGTTTGACAGATATATTCTTCATTCCCCTTCTTGCTTGTTAAATAAATTTAAAAACAAGAAAGTTAACTATGCCTTTAAAGGAGTTAGTTTACAAAGATATGAGGGATTCAATGAGTATTTATTGAAAAGAATTGCCAATACTACAGATTCAGGTACACAAGAACGAAAAGAAAACTATGAAAGGGTGAATGCCGAGACTGATAACATTTCAAATTCATTTACATCAGTGCCTCGAAAACACTTTCTTCATAAATCAAATATGCCTAAACCTAAAATTAAAAAGTCTATAGGACGCAATCGTGTTACTTTTGCAATTCCTTCTGATAATGAAAGAGTAGTTGTTAGACTCAAAGGAAGTCAGGGTACTCACTTTCAAACAATAACCAACTCAATTTCACCTAATGAAATTGATTACATCGCATTAGTTTCTGAAGCAATTAGAAAAGTGATCCTCACAGATGATAGATCCATAGCGCCAATGGTAGTGCTATTGGCCTTGGATTGTTGTAAAACTTATGATAAATGGACAGGATTGGGTGGATCTAATGGAGCATCTATGAGGTTTAGCCCCGATATGGCGGGGGAGGGAAATGTACCACTAGATCTGGCTAGAAGTTCTTTAGCAAAGGTCAAAAAACAGTTTCCAAGGATGTCGTATTCCGACTTATGGACTTTGGGTGGAAAAATTGCAATTAAAACGATGGGGGGACCAATAATTGATTGGAAAGCAGGAAGAGTCGATTGTCGTGATAAAGAAGCTGCTAAATTCAATGGTGATGTAGAATCTATTGATGATAATTATTGCCGCGTAAGAGCTAAATTTACGAGGATGGGGTTGAATGACCAAGAAGCTGTTGCAATCCAAGGAGTGTACTACCTCGGAAGAAATCAGAAACATTCTAGACGCATTTGCGACAGTAAGGAGAGCCCAAAGCACGTGGCTTTTTCAAATGAGTTTTACAAAGAACTCTCAAGCCAAAATTGGATCTCTGAATACGTATCTGAGACAGGGAAGGAAGTATACTATGATGAAACAAAATCGTTAATTATGTACCCCGCAGACTTGGAGTTAGTGAGAGATAAAAAATACTTGTACTGGGTGAGGAGATTTGCTGACGACAACGAACTATATCTCCATTTCTTTTCGGAAGCCTTCAGCAAACTATTAGAGTTAGGTATAGAAAGGGACCACGAGGGGATGGTTCTTCCTAAGCAAAAGTATTAATGGTTCTTTTTTGAAATTCATTTTAATGTAGTAGTTTCATTAACGAAGATTATTTTTACAACCAAGTTGCAACACAACGTTTGCGGCTCAACCGTTTTTACCAGGAAAAGTATAATCATACCGCTGATGGCTTTATGCCCGAGACATTTTAAAATGAAAAAAAA
>LQMZ01002473.1:22770-57967 GCA_001655765.1 Hemisphaericaspora gorwae
TCAAGGAATTTTTAACCAAGAATACACGACTTTTCTTTATTATTGGTAGTAGTAATAGTAGTGATACAGAGTTACCATTTACCAATCAATCACCATTCAACTTTGCTTTAGTAAATATCTTGTTGAATGTATTCCAATAGATCCAAATGGAGGCGTTGAAGGGTTATGGATATTTTCTAAATGAAACCAATTTTGGGATTATCGAATATTAAATAACCGAACCTTGTCAAGTCAACATTTATTAACCAACGGTTTCTTCAATAAGAAATCAACAATGAATTATGTGAAGGAATCCTATGAACTATGAACTAGGTACTTCTCCTAATGGTAATAATCACTAGGGGGCCCTTAAGGGGGGAAACAGATATACAATGGTCTGGTGTAAGTTGTTTGTTTGTCTTTTGTTAAAAGTAATTTACCAAAAAAGTGGCAGCCAAAAATTAACAATTGTCTTTTTTTTAAAGTGTGTAAATTTATTTACAACCAAATTATTTACAACCAAATTATTCAGCAATATCTTTTCATCATACTTTTCATTTCAAATTTGAAGTAATAGAGATTGAGAGATGAATACAGATAATCCTTTAGTTATGGTATGTGTTGAGACTTTAAAGATAATAACCTATTCGAACAAACTTTACTAACAAATTTCCAATTGTTGCAAAAGTCATTGAACCAAATTAATTTATCAATTGATGGTTCAGGTCAATCAAATGATTCAACAACCACCATGAATACTTCCCCCAATACTTCTACTAGTAACAATTCCACGTTTTTAACTGAAGGTTTAATTGGTTCTTCTAATCAACCAAAGGATTATTCAACTGTTCAAGATTATTCTACCAATCCCATGGTAAACTTTTGGCAATCACCACCAACAACCAACAATAATACTTCTTCTTCTACATTTCCAAATTCTAACAATTTATCCTTTACTAACTATTCCATCCTGCAACATCAACATCATCAACAACAACAACAACAACCCCAATCATACAACACCACCACCACAAAGTTAAATAGCCAATATCAACCAACATTGTTGTCAATTTCTGATACCGATCCAACAGTTGCCCCACTTACCAGCAATAGTTCTACCAGTATGATAAGTAACAATTCTTCTGCAGCAACCGCTACAAATAGTACCAATTCAAGATACTCAAAACAATCTTCTGCTTCGTTAATGAATATAAATGCACCCAGTTATGTTCCAAATTATGCAACCAGTTATAATTCAAATAATAATGTTACTGATAAATATAAATATTACTATTCTAGCAATACAACAAACAACAACAACATTAACACCACTTCCAATATGAGTAGAAAACTTTTAGATACCGAATTGACTACCCAGGATTCCCTACAAGAAGAATATAACAAGTTGAAAGTTGAATTAATCTTGAAAAATCAGATAATTAAAAATCTAACCGAACAAGTAAATGTAATCAACAAACAGAAAACTAGTAATGAAGAAGGAAATGCAACAGTTTTCAAAATACCTAAAAATCATTATCAATTATTTCAGGATTTATCTAAAACCTTACAAGAAAAATCCATTGAGTTGGAAGAGACCAAAGAAAGATTGGAATCTGTTTTGGTAGCTTTAGCATGTGATGCAAATGGTCCTAATAGTGCCGCATCATCATTAATAGGTTCAGGATATACTTACGATGTCGAGGAATTGAGTCACAAATTGATCAATAAACTTTCCATATTACTGCAAGAAAATGATAATTTATTAAAGATGGTTAGTTATGGGAATAAAACAAGTCTTTTAATTGAAATCGGATTATTACGTCATGAACTTAAACAATTAAAAGAAAGTAAATAAGTGCAAAATTTATAAATTTCATTTTTCATTTTCAAGTTAACTTCGTCTTGAAATGGAGGATATCCCGTTCAAAATTCATTTACATACTATTTTTGTTTTTATAGAACTACTCTGAAATTTTCCTTCAGGATCAACTGTCCTGGATACCTGTTTATTTTAAATATATAATAAAGTTATTCCTTTCACTTTGCCTTGGAGTATCTTGAAGGGTTTCTAGAAGAGTGTCTAGAACTAATTGTGGGATGTCCGTTCTGTTAATTGCTGCAAAAGATGTACCAAACAATATAATAAACAGATTTTTGAAATCGAACTAATCCAGTTGGCTCTAACAATTTAAAAGAATATCTTTTCAGAAATAGGACTATGTATTACTTTATCGATACTTGACTTAACATTAAGTACTTCTGTCATTCATTTAACTGCCATTGTCATTGTCATTGTCTTTTGTTTTTGTTTACGTTTTCGTTTATCAGTAGAATAAATTATTACTCATACTCTTTTTTTTTTTGCCATTCCACCTTCTTCATCTCTCTCCAGGGAGTTTTTCATGTTTGTTCCCTATCAACCTTTTCTAATATTTTAAATATACTGTACATCACTTATATTTACACACATTAACAACCATGGCTTCGTATACGGTGTCTTCTACCAAATCATACATGCAGGCAATGCAGCCTATGATTGACATTTTAAATTCTTTCAATCGCAAAGATAGTAGAATTCCAAATATTGACAATGAGACAATAAACCTTACAACTATTGACAAAATACTAGAGAAATTTAAGGATGTTTCTCCTGCTCTACTTGAATCAATATCAGATAGGAAATCTTCTAATAATTTAATAATTCTCAAGGACATTGAACAGGAATGTGATAGAATTAGTTTGACTAGAGGTCAAGATGAAAAGGAAATTTTCACATTAATAAAATCATTATTATTACAACAACCAGGTGATGAACAATTACAATCATCATTATTTGATATATTAGGATTTGATGAGTTTAGTTTAATTTCTAAAATAGTTCAAAATAAGCATTTATTCTCAATTCAACAAAATGATTCATCAAATGACCCCCCGGCATTATTGACTGCGGAAGAAAGAGCTCAATTGTTAATTGATAATCAGCAAAGAACCAAGAATCAAAAATTGTTACCAAAAATGTTATCTCAACGATATCCGAATGTTTATAAAAATCCCGATGTTGGAAATATGGTATCAATAACTGGTAAGAAATTTGCCTTACCTTCAGGAACAACACGTGAATCTTGGGCAACTCATGAAGAATTAACCATACCATATCCTGAAAATAAACCAAATAAATGGATATCAGATGATAAATTAGTTAAAATTCAAAATATGGATTTTCTTTGTCAAGGAACTTTTAAGAATTATAAGAATTTAAATAAAATGCAAAGTTTAGTATATCCAGTTGCTTACAATACAAATGAAAATATGTTAGTTTGTGCTCCTACTGGTGCCGGTAAAACTGATGTAGCTTTGTTAACTATATTACACGCAATTAACCAATTTGTCACAGAAACTATGGGAGAAGATGGTGATGTCACTATTGATATTGATTACGATGAATTTAAAATAGTATATGTTGCACCATTAAAAGCATTAGCAGCAGAAATTGTAGAAAAGTATAGCAAAAAGCTTCAATGGTTAGGTATTAATGTTAGAGAGTTGACAGGAGATATGCAATTATCTAGACTGGAGATCTTAACTACTCAGATTATTGTGACAACCCCTGAGAAATGGGATGTTGTAACTAGAAAACTGAATGGTGATAGCGAATTAGTTTCAAAAGTTAAATTGTTAATCATTGATGAAGTTCATTTGTTACATGAAGACAGAGGTTCAGTTATTGAAACTTTAGTGGCCCGTACATTAAGACAAGTGGAAAGCACCCAGCTGATGATCAGAGTTGTTGGTCTTTCTGCAACATTACCCAATTTTATGGATGTAGCAGACTTCTTGGGTGTTAATAGAAATGTTGGTATGTTTTATTTTGATCAATCATTTAGACCAGTTCCTTTGAAACAAGTCATAATGGGTGTTCGTGGGAAAGCAGGCACCAAACAAGCAAGAGAAAACATTGACAAAATATCCTATGAGAAATTGGCTGACTATATTCATCAAGGTCTTCAAGTAATGGTATTTGTTCATTCACGTAAAGATACAGTGAAGACAGCAAGAACATTCATTCAAATGGCGCAAGATCATAATGAATTAGGATTGTTTGATTCTTCTGAAACATGTGACTCGTATGAAAAATTCAAAAGAGAAGTATCCAACAAAAATAGAAGTAAAGAATTAAAAGAATTATTTCCTAATGGTTTCGGGGTTCATCATGCCGGTATGTTACGTAGTGATAGAAACTTAACTGAAAAGATGTTTGAAGCGGGCGCTATTAAGGTTTTATGCTGTACTGCAACGTTAGCTTGGGGTGTTAATTTACCCGCTGCAGTTGTTATAGTTAAGGGAACACAAGTTTATGATTCAAAAGCAGGTGGATTTATAGATTTAGGAATTTCGGACGTTATTCAAATTTTTGGTCGTGCCGGTAGACCTCAATATGAAAAGTTCGGTACAGGTATTCTTTGTACAACTAGTGATAAATTAGATCATTATGTTTCTTTACTTTCACAACAGCACCCAATTGAATCTAAATTGGCTGGAAAATTAATTGATAATTTGAATGCTGAAATATCTTTAGGAAGTGTTACAAATGTCGATGAAGGGGTACAATGGCTCGGGTACACATATATGTTTGTCAGAATGAAACAAAATCCCTTCGCATATGGGATTGATTGGCAAGAATTACAAGAGGATCCTCTATTAACTAATAGAAGACGAGATATGATCATCTCATCAGCAAAGAGATTGCATCATTTGCAAATGATAATTTTTGATGAAATTTCTGGTGCATTTACACCCAAAGATTTAGGTAGAATTGCGTCTGATTTTTATCTATTAAGCAATTCAGTGGAAATATTTAATCAAATGGTGAATCCATTGGCAACGGAAGCAGATGTACTCTCGATGATCAGTATGAGTAGTGAATTCGATAGTATAAAGTTTAGAGAGGAAGAATCTAATGAACTTAAACAATTACTTGAGGACGATGCTCCATGTCAAATTGCAGGAGATGTGGACTCCTCACTGGGGAAAACTAATATTCTCTTACAAGCGTTTGTTTCTCAAGCCAATATCAAGGATTCAGCTTTAATATCAGATTCCAATTATGTTGCACAAAATTCTGCCAGAATTTGTCGAGCATTATTCTTGATTGCAATAAATAGAAGATGGGGTAAATTTATGAAGATTATGTTATCACTTTGTAAATCTATTGATAAAAGAATATGGGCATTCGATCATCCAATGTCACAATTTGACTTACCCGAACCAGTTTTGAGAAATATTAGAGGAAAGAACCCTTCTATGGAAACGTTAAGAGACATGGAAGCTGGGGAATTAGGAGATTTCGTCCATAATAACAGAATGGGTAGCGTTCTTTATAAACTTGTTGGAAAATTCCCCTACATAGAAATTGAATCTGAAATATTCCCAATCACAACTAATGTAATGAGAATACATGTCAATTTAGAACCAGATTTTGTTTGGGATGAAAGATATCATGGAAATGCTCAAATATTCTGGTTAACAGTGGAAGAATCAGATCGATCTGAAATCTTACATGTTGAAAAATTCATTTTGAATAAGAAACAATTAAGAAATCCCCATGAGATGGATTTCATGATCCCTTTGTCGGACCCATTACCACCGCAAGTCATTATCAGAGTTATATCAGACCTTTGGATTGGTTCGGAGACAGTACATGCAGTATCATTCCAACATTTAATTAGACCTTCAAATGAAACCATGAAGACAGATTTGCTAAGGTTACAGCCACTTCCAGTGACTGCTTTACATAACCCAGATATCGAAAAGATTTATTCTTCAAAGTTCAAATATTTCAATCCTATGCAAACAATGATTTTCCATTCATTATATAATTCAAATTCAAGTGTTTTTGTTGGGTCACCTACAGGATCCGGTAAGACTGTAGCAGCCGAGTTGGCAATTTGGCATGCATTCGCCGAGTTCCCATCTTCGAAAGTTGTTTATATTGCTCCAATGAAAGCGTTGGTACGAGAAAGAGTTGATGATTGGCGTGCAAGAATCTGCAAGAACACAAGTTACAAATTGGTAGAATTAACTGGTGATTCGTTACCTGGAATTCAAGAAGTCAGAGATGCAGATATTATTATCACTACTCCAGAAAAGTTTGATGGTATTTCTCGTAATTGGCAAACCAGAAAATTTGTGCAACAAGTTTCTTTGGTTATTATGGATGAAATTCATTTATTGGCTAGTGATCGTGGTCCGATTTTGGAGATGATTGTCAGTCGTATGAATTACATATCATCTCAAACAAAGAAGCCAATTAGGCTTTTAGGAATGTCTACTGCAGTTTCGAATGCCTTCGATATGGGAGGTTGGTTAGGAGTCCGTGAAGGGTTATTCAACTTCCCTCAATCCGTTCGTCCAGTTCCATTGCAAATGTATATTGATGGGTTCCCAGATAATTTGGCATTCTGTCCATTGATGAAAACTATGAACAAACCTGCATTTATGGCTATCAAACAACATTCTCCTGACAAACCGGTATTGATCTTCGTAGCTTCTCGTCGTCAGACTAGACTTACAGCTTTGGATCTTATTCATTTATGTGGTATGGAGTCGAATCCAAGAAGGTTCCTCAAAATGTCAGACTATGAATTGCAGGAAGTTTTAGAGAATGTTAAAGATGATACGTTACGTTTAGCCTTACAATTTGGAATGGGATTGCATCATGCCGGTTTGGTTGAGTCAGATCGTCAAATTTCTCATAAATTATTCGAATCAGGCAAGATTCAGATTTTAATCGCTACATCCACTTTGGCTTGGGGTGTTAATTTACCAGCACATTTAGTTATCATCAAAGGAACTCAGTTTTTTGATGCCAAGATTGAAGGTTATAGAGATATGGATTTGACGGATATTTTACAAATGATGGGAAGAGCAGGTCGTCCTGCTTATGATACTAGTGGTATTGCAATTGTATACACTAAAGAGTCCAAAAAGGTGTTCTATAAACATTTCCTCAACCTTGGTTTCCCAGTTGAATCTTCATTACACAAAGTATTAGATAACCATATTGGGGCGGAAATTTCCGCAGGCACAATCACCACTAGACAAATGGCGATGGATTTCTTGACTTGGACGTTTTTATATAGAAGAGCCCATAATAATCCTACTTACTATGGAATTGAAGATACTTCTGAGTATGGTATCTCTCAATATTTGGCTGGTTTAATTGATCATACAATTGAAAATTTAGTTGAATCAAAATGTGTTTATACAGGAGGTTCTGATGAACTTCATGCGACGGCATTTTTAAATATTTCTTCATACTATTATCTTTCGCATATCACCATGAGAAACTTTGTGAAGAAAATCCACAAAGATTTTGAGTTTAGAGAATGTTTACAATTGCTCGCAGAGGCTTCTGAATATGATGAATTGGCAACTCGTCACGGGGAAGAATTGATTAACATGGAAATGTCACAAGCAATGCGCTATCAAGCAGAAGATTTGCAACGAGAGTTCATTTGGGACCCCCATGTGAAAGTGTATCTTTTGGTTCAAGCCTTTATGAGCCGAGTCGAATTACCAATCGCAGATTATGCCCAAGACACTATTTCAGTATTAGACCAGTCATTGCGTATTTTACAGGCATATATTGATGCAGCTGCCGAAATGGGTTACTACAAAGCTGTCATTTCTTTTATTGGGTTGATGCAATGCATCAAGCAAAGATGTTGGTATGATGATGATCCGAAATCAGCATTACCTGGTTTGAAACTTTTCCCAAAGAACATCAACAGTAATATTGATTTAAAGGCACTTGGTGAAATGAATACCGGAAAGTTATATAAGGTTGCTGAGAAGATTGGTGTTAGCGGAAGTCATATCCAAACGGTGGATACTCATGTTACCGATGATGAAGCAAGAAAGCAATTTGTGAGAATTGCATCCCGTTTACCAACTGGTAAGCTTCAAGTGGAACAACATTCAAGAGACAGGTTGAAAGTAACCTTGACCCATGATAACTTTCCACTTAACAATGATTTTAAAGTATATTGCCCCCATTTCCCAAAGCTTCAAAGGGAATCTTGGTTTGTTATCGGTTTTGATGAGAAATCACTCGAATTACACCTATTAAAGAGAGCTTCGCCAAGATTAGTTGGTAAGAAAGGTATTGTATCTTGTGATCTCGATATTCCTGAAGATCTTTTTGGGAAACGAATGTCCATACTTTGTATCAATGATGCATACGATATTAAATATCTACAAGAGCAAACTTTGTTATAGTTTTATCAGTTATATTTCTCCTGAATTCTATAATTAATGTACAAATTTTGTCTATAAACGAAACTCCCTTATTCAAAAAACTCATCTTCTTCATCTTCCTTCTTAGCTTCAGGAGCATCAATTTCTTGTGAAATGGTGGTAGTTGCAAAAGATTCGATTTTAATTGTTTTACCTTGCAATGCTTCATCAATAGAGAATGGGAGTCTGCCATCTTCCATTAACTTCTCGATTTCTTTTCTGAACTCTTTTCTCCTTTCTTCGGTCATACGAGCTCCTATCTTAGCCTTTGGATTGGAAACATCTACTTCGTCATTTTCTTTTGGATTTGGATATAATGAAATATATTTCTCAGTCTTTGGGAATAACACCACATAAGCCAAATCAATTTCACCATATCTTAACTGCTTTCTAGCCTTTTTAATATCTTTTCTGACTTCAGTCTTGTTGATTTCTTCAAATTGTTTTCTTAATTGTTTTAACTTTCTGACAGCCTTTTTCTTCTCGAAAAATCTTACCATATGATATTTTTTGGCTATTTCTTTTGCCTTTAACTGAACTTGTGTATTCTGTAATTCTACTCTCAAACCCTTCAAAGCTCTATCATATTCCATTCTTTTGTCAGCTGGGAGCTTGTTATTTTTCTTCAAAAGTCTTTCAATATCTCTGATCTTCTTTTTTATTTTGGCAGCTCCAGCACCCATGGTTTCGGCTACCTCTATGGAAACCCCCTTTGGTCTTCTTGTATTGTTCTTTGGAGCTCTGGCCATGCTTTATTGTTGATATCAGGTGTTACAACAAAGAAAATTATTATTTATTGGAGAAAATTCGGTTGCTTGGTTCTTAATGATGATGATGAGATGCGAAATTTTACTCAAAAGAGAATACGGTGCGGCTCAATCGGCACGTGATTTTATGATCTTAAAAAATTTTTAGATTGACGTTATTTGAGAAGCTATGAAAATTGACCCTTACATCTTATCGTACCAGCATAGCAAAGGCAATCATACAAAGCAATGGGTATCTTAGAGAAGATAGCACAGATCCAGGAGGAGTTATCAAGAACTCAGAAGAACAAGGCTACTGAGTATCATATTGGTTTATTAAAGGGTAAATTAGCGAGGTATCGTAGGGAGCTCTTGGAACCACAAGCGGGAGGTTCTTCAGGTGGAGGCCAAGGGTTTGAAGTTGCTAAAGCCGGTGACGCGAGGGTGTCTTTAATTGGGTTTCCATCTGTCGGTAAATCGTCATTCTTGTCAAAAGTTACGAATACAAAATCAGAAGCAGCAAATTATGAATTTACAACTTTGACTTCAGTCGGTGGAATACTTGAATACAACGGGGCCGAGGTTCAAATAGTGGATTTACCAGGTATTATCAAAGCTGCTGCTCAAGGTAAAGGTAGAGGGAGACAAGTTATTGCCGTCTCAAGAACTTCAGATTTGATCATGATGATTTTGGATGCCACAAAGGGAGGAGACCAACGTCAAATTTTAGAAAACGAATTAGAATCAATGGGTATTAGGTTAAATAAAGAGAGGCCAAATATATCTATTAAAATCAAAAAGACTGGTGGTGTGAAGATGAACTCGATTACTCCTCCAAAGTATTTAGATGAAAAAATGGTCACCGCATTACTTAAAGATTATAAGATTCATAATGCTGATGTATTGGTCAGGGATGAAAATGTCACAATCGATGATTTTATTGATGTCATAAACGAGCAGCATATTTCTTATATCAAATGTTTATATGTATATAACAAGATCGACGCGGTGTCATTAGAAGAGTGTGATAGATTAGCCAGGGAACCAAACACAGTGGTGATGTCTTGTGAATTGGATTTAGGTATCGAAGACCTTAAAGAAGAGATATGGCGCCAATTGGATTTATTACGTTTGTACACTAAGAGAAGAGGAGTCCAACCAAACTTTGATGATCCTATGGTTGTTAGAAATAATTCATCCATCCTTGAAGTATGTGATTCCATTCATAGAGATATGAAGAACCAATTCAAGTACGCATTGGTATGGGGATCAAGTTCAAAGCACTCTCCACAAAAATGTGGTCTCAGTCATCCTGTGCATGATGAAGATGTTGTTCAAATTGTCACCAAGTAGTAGTAAATTTGAGTGTATAAATTTTTCAATGTAACGAACAGTAACTATTTTTTTTCTTTGTTTTTCGACAATTGCATATTGTACACATGCCGATTTGGATATCATTCCACAACTATGGAGAAATATCGTGATCTTCCAGATATAGAGAGAGATGGCATTGAGTTATTTGAAACGTCAGACATAGAAAGTGATATAGAATGCCTTTCAAAACCTGACTCGCGAGATGCTTCATCTTCATTATTGGACGTTAATTTTGAACCACTTCCTCAAGAAGCAAAACAAGTATTCGAGAAGAACCAAGTTTCAACGGATCATCACGTTGATTTTCTGGGAAGCATATCGAACAAACTATATCATAGTGGTTACTATATTAGTGAAGTTGATGAAACAGTGGAGGAGAAACTTTCTAGAATAGCGAGAGAATTGCAAGGAATAAAGTTGGAAAGAGATGTTGAAGATTCTAAAAACATCAAAGAAGCTAATAAGTTGATTGAAACATTAAATAGATTGAAATCTACTGGTGCGATCGGATTGGATACTCTAAAATCCGAACAGATAAAGATTGATAGTGCTTTTGAGCAAAGAAATCGAGAAGTTTACCCCATACCAAATGAAAATAGCTTGAAATTATTGACACGTCTTGAAGAAAGACTAGCATCATTGGAAGGTTTGATTGGAGAAGTAGACCTTTTAAATGTAGGTAATAGACCAGTAAAATCCATACAGAATATCTTGAATGATCTAGAACGGAAAATTTCAATTGTATACAACCCGGAATATAACTTTGATATCATTAATACAGAAGTCTCCAATTTAGATAAAGAGATAGAAAAGGTGGGAATAAGCAAAAAATTGTTGAAATTAACCGACACATACGGTTCCTTGAGAGTAACAGGTGATAAGCCGCAACAAGATAAGATCGATGCATTAGTGGAAAAATTACCAGACATAAAGAAAAACAATGACCTTATTCCTTTAATACTAAAACGATTGAAAACTTTGAATAAGATTCACAGTGAAACAAACAACAACGTTGAACTTGCAATGAATATTGATCAAATAGTGTCCGATATGAAGGGCGATCTCAGGAATTGGGATGCATCGATTTTACAGCTTCATGAAAATATTGCAAATTACTCAACCAATTTTGAAGCAAACAAACGAGGTATTGAATCACGAATTGCGGAGTTAAGTTTGAAGATCGATGCCTTAGATATATAATGAAAATCTGACATAAATAATAATATAGATAATATTCTTGACGAGAACTGATGTGGTCGCTAAAGACTTCCCAAAGTTTTTTTTGAACGGACCTCATCAGCCTGCATATAGCTACAAGCGAACGGCAATCTGTACCAAAATTGAGCCTCGCTTTTGTTTTCCGTTTTTTAAAATGTTTTGTTCCCCATACTTTTCTAAGACAAAGTTTTTCACGTAACCTTTCAAACAATTCAGTTTGTCACTCAGATTATAAATTTGAAATAAACTATCCCTGATTTTTTTCCCCCTTCTTTTTCTTTTCTTTGGACTTCTTCTTTTTCTTCTCTTCTACAACTATCCCTTAGAATCATGTTGAGATCAAGTACTCGTTCTGCAATTCGTGTCGCATCAAGACAATCCAAAGTAATTTCTCCATCTGTTTTTCGTGGCATTTCCCAGTTTCCAAAGGCTCATCAATTTAATGCCATTAGATCTGTTGCTCAATTAGCTCATATTAAATCACCACCAAATCTTCAAAATGAACCTGTTAGAAACTTTGGGTTTAAGGATACTAAGGATTGGGATCTTTTGAGAGCATCCATAACAAAATTCACTGATGAAGGTGCTCTTCGTGTTCCATTGGTTATTAACGGTAAAAAGATTTACCGCGATGAAACCAAGCCTCAGGTGAACCCAGCTAAACACGCACAAGTCTTGGCTGATGTCTCCCAAGCAACTACTGAAGACATTAAGTCAGCAATTGAAAGCGCTAAAGCTGCTAAGGCAAAATGGGCTTCAACTTCTTGGACTGATAGAGCTGCTATTTTTTTGAAGGCTGCCGACTTGATCTCCACTAAATATAGATACGATATGTTAGCAGCCACCATGTTAGGTCAAGGAAAGAACGTTTATCAAGCAGAAATTGACTGTGTTGCTGAGTTGATTGATTTCTTCAAGTTCAATGTTAAATATGCCGAAGAAATGTACGGCCAACAGCCTTTACAAACTGCCCCAGGTGTCTGGAACCGTGCTGAATACAGACCTTTAGAAGGTTTTGTTTATGCAGTCACTCCATTCAACTTCACTGCCATTGCTGCAAATTTAGTCGGAGCTCCTGCATTGATGGGTAACACAGTTGTTTGGAAACCATCTGCGACTGCCGCTTTGTCTAACTATTTATTGTTAACTATCTTGGAAGAAGCTGGTTTACCTTCTGGTGTTATTAATTTCATTCCTGGTGATCCAGTTGAAGTTACTGATTTAGTCGTTAACGATAAAGACTTTGCTGCATTACATTTCACTGGTTCTACCGATGTGTTCAAGAGTTTATACTCCAAGATCAGTAACAATGTTGCTGCTGACAAATATCGTGATTTCCCAAGAATTGTTGGGGAAACTGGTGGTAAGAACTTCCATTTAATTCATCCATCCGCATCCATTCATCATGCTGCGTTATCTACCCTCAGAGGTGCTTTTGAATATCAAGGTCAAAAATGTTCTGCCACTTCTAGAGCATATGTTCCAGAATCTATTTGGCCCGAGTTTAAGGAAAAATTAGTTGCCAGCATGCAACAAATCACTGTTGGTAATACTGCATCCCCAGAACAATTGAACAGTTTCATGGGTCCAGTTATCCATGAACAATCATTCAACAAATTGAAGACTGCATTGGATAATGCTAAGACTGATCCAGAATTAGAAATTATCTCCGGTGGTTCTTATGACAATTCCAAGGGTTTCTACGTTCAACCAACTGTTGTTCAAACCACTAACCCAGAGCACGAATATTTGACCAAGGAATTCTTTGGTCCACTCTTGACATTATACGTCTATCCAGATTCACAGTACGAAAAGATCATTGAAGCTGTCGATGGTGCAACTAAGTACGGATTAACTGGTTCTATTTTTGCTAGAGACCGCGGTGCTATCAGAATTGCCGAAGAAAAATTGAGATATGCAGCTGGTAACTTCTATATTAACGATAAATCTACAGGTGCTGTTGTTGGTCAACAATGGTTCGGTGGGGCTAGAGCTTCTGGTACTAATGATAAGGCTGGTAGTGGTAATATTTTATCAAGATTCGTTTCCGTTAGAAACATCAAGGAAAACTTTTATGAATTAACTGATTTCAAATACCCTTCCAACTACCACTAGACTTTCATTTCTGACTCTGTAATATATAAATAGGTTTCAAATAAATGTTGACATTAAGCTCGTACATTCTAGCTCTCAGTTCAATCCTATACATAGAGGAGACTAAAACTAAGAAAAAATCTATCTCTTTCCATAAAATTGCTGTGGGGGGTATTGAGGAGTTGGTCTCATTGGCTGCATGGGAGGTCCTGTAGGTACATTCACGACCCTTCCTAAACCCGCACATACAGGACATATCTCCATATCTAATAGAAATCTAACCATTCCGGACCCACGACATCTGCCGCATAATAGACCACCCAATCTAGGATCTCCCGGAGCTACCCTTAGTGGCGGGGCCGAGGACATAGTCGTCGTTGTTGTCGTTGACAGGTATCCTGGCATAAATGTGGTACTTCCGAAGTACGTTGGTTTGAAAGTTGAAGCAACTGCTGAGTATGTATTTCTAGGACTAAACATATCCCAACAATCCTTACACGATTGACCATTCTTGGTCTTATAACCAGTATTATTACATTTAGTACAGAAATACTTTCGTGGATACTTAAATGGCAATGATGGATTCGGATTGTGTGCATTGGTATTTAAATAGAATTTATCCCAACATACTCGGCAAACTTGGCCATTTTTAGTTTTGTAACCGGTATTCTTACACTTGTGACACAAATAGCCCTTCGGGAAGTTAAATGGTAATCCCGTATTACCAGTATATAACTGCTCAATTGGATATGCAGGTTCAGGGGTCCTATGTGGTATTGCCGGGGGACGTTGCCCCCCTGTTGGTCTTGGTGGCTGTGGGGGAGGTGGCCTGGGGGTACTTGCATTACTTGCAGTAGCACTCATTGCTTCCGCATAAGTTGGGGGTAAATCATCGGGCGCTAAATCATCATCAAAATTCTTAGGCATTATCTATTTCTTGGAATGGATTGTTTGTTTCCATGTAGAAGAATAAGTTTAGGGGAAATTATAGTGCATGCATTTTTTCTTTCGTTACTATTTAAACAGACTTTCTTGTGGTCCCCTCCCTTCTAACAGCGAGCTACCATGTGATTTTTCAAGATATTTGATTAACCAAGACTAACACTATCTTAATACATAAATTATATCTGTCTTTATATGTTTAAGTATAAATTGGACCCAAATTATCATAGAATAGATTTCAAGCCTACGTTGCATAAGAGTTGCTCTTCCTAGTTTTTGTTGGTTGCATAAACCCATACCTTACTAAATCCCGCGCTTTCGCCAAAAACATAAGAAGTATGGGGGATGTGTACTCAGTTTTAAGATAGAGTACCTAAGATTTGTATATATGATCTCTATATACGATGTCAATGTATTAAAAAAAATGTTGATGCATTCTCAGACACACCCAACCGTAGCCAGCACACGCGCTTTATGTTGCTCGCGTTGGAATGGAACGAGAAGCTAAAAAAAAAAATAATTACAAGATAAAAAATTTCAAAATGCCACTTAGTTCACATTGCTGGTAGTTTGAATCAATAACTAGCAAAGGCAGGATGATTTGGTTATCAGAAAGACAAAGTATGTACAACTTTCTAAGTGTGAAGGTTTCTAGGGAGAATATTCCTCTAAGAATGATAAAATTAGGAATATATATGAGCCTCGGTATTAACACGTATGTTTAGAATTTGGAGTTGGATTCACAGCAGGAGGGATCTTCTTCTTCTTATTTGGAATAATGACATTTTTTGATTCGGGATTTTTAGCATTGGGTAATATTCTTTTCATTATTGGTTTGATATTGATTATTGGTCCACAACGGACAGTTTCATTTTTTACTCGTCCCACCAAAATTAGAGGATCGATTTGTTTTGGTTTAGGAATATTACTAATTTTGATGAAGAGATCATTTATTGGATTTGTATTGGAAAGCTTTGGGATTTTGGGATTGTTTGGTGATTTTTTTGGAACTATTATACAATTCTTAAGATCTATTCCTTATATAGGAGATTTGTTAAGCAATCCCTATATTGCTCCTACCATAGATAGATTGGCAGGTATCACTGATACGTTACCTGTATAAGAGATAAAGATAAAGGTTGTATAGAGACTGATTATCCTAGAATTGTACCATAGACGATAATTTATCATACCTCATGCAATATAGACACTTTTGAACTATAATTTAGTACTTAGGGTTTTCACGTGTCCATAGTTAATCACACTTTCTATTGCTAATAGCGTTGTATCACAATTCAGAAGTGCATAATTTATATCAACTTTCAGAAGAATTTCATTGTTGATGATACTATCTTCATTAATGTTTACTATTATTCCTCTTGACTCTCTATGTACAGTATAATTCAACATTCCCCTATGTAAATTCAACCTGGCTGTGAATGTAGGTATCCATAATATTGATGATGCAACCTTGAAATTAATACACTTAACTTGAGCTAGATTCGAGTTTATCAAATAATTGTAATTTCTGTTGTTTGGAGGGAATTTATTACTATTGTAATTTAATATAATAACTGGTTTTGATGTTGAAACTTGTGATGTCAACTTCGTGAATAGGTTTTCCTTGTCAGCTAAACTTGGATTGTATGAAGTGAACGTAACCTTATCAGAATTCAATAGGATAAACCTCAATTTGTTGACTATGAAAGTGGGATGGTAAATGTACCCACCAATGTTATCAACCCCGACAGTTGTAATTATCTTCTCCTTTTGAAATGGTCGGTCATAATTCCTTATTCTATTATTAGTCGTACCGAGCAGAATTCCGCTCAACGGAACTATGTATTGTTCTCTCACTAGAATTTTTGTCAACGAGTCAACTAGGAAGTTATCTAGTTTGAAACTCGAGTTGCTGGTTGTCCCACACCAAGGTTGAAAATCTTCCATCCCATTATTATATTCTATAATTATTATCCTGAATGAGGATATTCTGTTTTTATAGTATAAATATATTGCATAAGCTGTGATATAGGAAATAAATTTTGAAGGATGGTCTACTATAAACACTGTCATATCGGAGTAACACTAAAGAAACAAAGCAATTATGACTATTTAGAAATTTGAAATTTTTTTCTTCTTTTCACTTGTACACAAAATTAGGTTGCAAAAAACTATTCTGATTTAAACAAATTAGAAAAAAAACTAAATATGAGTTGCAGTCTAATATTCTTGAAATTTCTCGACGGTAGTAAGATATTGTTGAGGATGCAACAAGGTAACATCGTATTGTGTGGGGTTTGCCAGAATAGACCTGAAACAAAGTCTGGGGTTCAGTAAATTCTGGTCAATTCACTCGGAAGCTCTGACTTGATAAGTATACACAAATCACTAATTGCACAAGGCAGCTAATAATCTTCTTCAGTTTGGACGAAGTCGTATTTTCTGGTAGTAGTTCATTAATAAGTGGGTATCGCTCTTTAAAGTGATTAACTGTTCACGTTATTGACGCATCTCTTCTGAGGAGGTACATGGCACCTTTGCTATTCCTCTTTGTTTTATCTCCACTTCATATTGTAGGTATCTATATGTATAAGGAATTTAATAAACAGGCTTTATGAAAAAGACGCTGCTATATTATTCAATCTATTGCACTCTTATTCATTCACATCTAATCAATCGTCGGTATCCTCCTTCACAAGAAAATTTCATTGAACGTTCTAATAAAACCCAATGCTAAATTGACTTATTCTTCGTTGAGGTTTTGGATCGCAGTGTTATGAGGGATCCTTTTTCTCTCTGAAAATGTCCCGTTTGTTATATTTCTGTAGATATAGTTATGCATAAGGAAATTAATAAATTAGGTATATCGAAAAGACTACATGGAAAAAATTGGTGTGATACTGTAGGATGATAATTCTTTTTTGGCAGAAAAAAATAAACAAAAAAGTTATTTTGACGTGGAAAGATATCCTTTATAAAGCTTCAATTTTAATGCACAGGAAAGGATAAAATATGTTAAACTTTTTACAAAGACTGATACAGCAACCTAAAACAACTTAGTAAACCTTTCACGTAACAAGTTTCCAGCTCCACCGGGAAAAATAGGAAAAATGGTTTAAAATTTCAGTATAAGGAAAACGAATACAAAATTTTGTCAACGAAGTCATCCGTGATAGTTTAGTGGCTAGAATTACCGTTTGTCGCATGGTAGACCGGGGTTCAATTCCCCGTCGCGGAGCATTTTCAAAGCGCAAATGGTTTAGTGGTAAAATCCAACGTTGCCATCGTTGGGCCCCCGGTTCGATTCCGGGTTTGCGCATTCTTTTTGCAATTTTCATACTTGTGAGGTGTTAGCTGTCCAACTATTCTTATTTTTAGAAGTTGGTGTCTACTTGTTTGGAACATTTCTTTTTATTTCTACTCTAAGAAATTTATGTATGAGAAACTTAAAGAGAAAGGCAGCATGATTGAAAAGAAAAAAGATTAGATGCAGCTGCATCAAAAATAGATCATTCATTTATTGAAAAATGAAGCAGGACTCGGAAAGAATGAATAGATTCATACTGCCCCGAAATCACTAACAATTTTTTTTAAAAATATCGTGCACATCCTTACATCAATACATCGATGACACAATTTATGGGGCTTCACACATCTCGGATCGGAGTGATCATAATGATGTCAACTTTATGTCGGGTTACCGGAAGGCTCGCCTAGATGCCAGATACGCACAGAAGGTTTCCCTGTTGCAAGCCTTCCCGTTCTTGTGTAAATTCTTGTTTTCATTCAGCCTCTATAACTTTACCACATCAGTCTTAACTGTTCTCGGAACTAAGACTACATCGGGCAAGAGCAATTATTAGCAGTTCTCCTCAAAGTTGAACTACTTAATGTGTTTGCACAGTTCATATGCTTCTTAGGAGGGAACATTACCGGCCAAACACATTCCGGAAAGAATTGCTTGTCTTTCCTTTTCCTTTTTTCAATGCAGTCTGTGTATGCAAAGGGGAACACTTCACAGTGCATCTCGGAATTTTTCTTCGGTCAAGTGGCGAGAGGCTTAGAAAATACCTTTGCATACATAACACAGGAAGAATCATCTATTCTCACCCTGCCTGCATTTGTTCCTTTGCACGACCAAACATTTTGCGTTTCTGCAAAAAAAATTACTATCATCATCAAACAACCTCTACAAGCAAAAATACTGTAAGACCAGTCTCAAAATGTCGAAACCTAATAGGAGAAATGAAATAAAGAAAAAGGAGGAACTACAGGCTAGATTCCAATTATCGCTTGATCAAAGTAGCAAAATGGCATTAAATTGGTTGAAGACACGAGAGAAAGACCTGCCCTCCCAAAATTCATCACAAGCTGAAGACGATTCCTCATTTTATGACATGTGCATTATTCCACAAGGTGCTGGATTAAAGGCACTTGAAAGAAAAGATATTCTAAAAGTAGGGGACTTTATTACTTCAAACGATTTTAAAAAGACAAAACAGCTAGAACATAAGAAAACAAAAACTACATCAAAACCAATGCTTGCCTTAATGAACAAAATGAGAGATGGTCAAAGAAATAACATAAAGAAGAATCATGAAAACCAGCGACTGAGATATCAACACTTGAAGCATCAGAAAGAGCCAACCAAATCGTCGAACGATTCGGATTCCGAGGATGAAGACAGGGAGATTTTGCAATCTAGATCAGCCAAAAAGACATCAAACCTAATGTTTGGAATCAAGTCCGCGAGGAAGAAAGGAGAACGGCCATTCTGATTTCGACATTGAAGAGAACACGGTATCCCCTACAAAACGCTAAAGTTGAGTGGCAAAAAGAGCGAACATGTTTCATTTCATTCATATATATTATTATATCCTATTTGATAGAACTGTATTAATTAATAAAAAATAATACACATAGCACAAGCCATGTAAATCGTTAATAAATAAAACTCCAAAAATGACTATCAAAGGCAAACCGGTCATTGAAAGCGAAAACGTAGCGAGCCTAACTTAATTTTCTTCTCTTTACATCTTCTTGTTCGTCACTAGTTGTTGTATTGTTGATTATTGATTTAATCAATAGTGGTTCCTTTGTACTTTGGTTATCGTCAAGCAATGAATCCACTGAAACTTTCTTATTCTTCACAGTTGGTGTTACTGACAATGATCTTAACTCTGAATTCGGGTATGACGAAACTGTTGACTTAAAAACTGGGGATACATTTTTCGGCACTTGCAATTTGTAATCTGATTGTTGGTGTGTACTTGGTGGCGTGAAGCTTCTTAATGGACCAGCATATTCGGCGTCTCCGCTATTGCTCCCCGGGGACAGAATAGTTGAAACACTATTAACCAACAGGTGTGGATTGTATGGTACCGGCGGTTGCAAATTTGCAGGCAATGTTGGATCTTGGATTGAGTTATTCTTCAAACAAAATGGAGTAACTGTACTAGAAAGAGATCCCACAGATGATACCGATGACTTGTTTGAGAATATGGATCCCTTGGAAGATGATTGGGAGCTAAATGAACTACCATTTGCAAGCTTTGAGAAATTGCTTAACTTGCTATTAGGAGCACAGCCATTCCCAAATTGTAACTCAGCTAAAGACGGCTTGAGCCTTTCATTCGAATTGTTTGACAACAATGAAGGCTTCTTGCAGTTCTGAACTGACATTGGATTGTTTGAAACCAGACGCAGTTGTACCGAGTGAAGCTCTGCAGGAATACTCCTTGGTACTGATTGTGGAATTGGAGCAGTGCCAAGATTGGTATTTGGGTAACTAGTCTCCGGAGAAGCTGGAAGATTTGTAATGCGATCATTTATTAGTGGTGGCAAGTGTCTCATTTCCTCTCTTGGTGATGGTGCGTAAACAGAGCCTGTATTTCCCATAGAGGATGGCAGAGGAGGGGCCAATGGATCAAAAAATAGTGATTGATTTCTTGGTCTGGTATTTCTTGATTGTGCTCCATCTTCCCATATTTTTCTGAATTGTAAATTTGGTGTGTAATGCTGTGTTTGCGATGGTGACTTGTTTGAAGAACCGTTGTCGCAGGACTGATTAGGAATTTCAGAACAAGGGGACCTTCTCTCAGGTGTTGTCACCCTTATTGGAAGTGGATTATGTGAATTCACTGGTTGTGGTATCCGGCGAGTAGGAACTTGCTGGTAATCTACAAATGCTCTTGGTTGTTGCTGAATCTGAGGAGGCAAAGCTTGTGTGGGCTTTTGCTCCATAGCTTGTTGGTAATATGCTTGGGAATATGGATGTGATACTACAACTGTTCCGTTCATTGCTGTAGTTGGAATTGCTTTTGCAGGAAATGGCTGTCCTTGAAAATGAATTTGCTGTCTAGGTACTGGCTGGTAGTACATGTATGGTTGAACTGGGGTGGCAGTCGCATAATAGTTAGTAGGATCATATACCGCATTTCCATTCCTGGAATATTCATGATGAGGTGGGATATGGGATTGATGTATAAGAAGTTGATGATGCTGTTGGCTACCAGAATGATGATGATGTAGTTGAGGTAAATTATCACTATGATAGTTTTGCTTTGCGGTGTTTGAACTTGATCTTCGTTTGATATAAATCAAAGAGCTTTCGTCACCTTTTCTAAACTTTCCACTCAGATGCTTGAACTCCCAAATAGGAGGAATATCTTTTTCATTATTATTTGTGGTAGCTGTTGCAGAATTATTGCTTGGATCGCTCACTTTGTGAAACCCGTACATATGCAATTGTCTTACGAAACTTGCTACATTCCCATGCTTGAAATACCGGGTTAAACAATCAGCGAATTCTTTTCCTGGATATAATGCAAATGTATTTCCGTCGACATTAGTCGTAGACCACCAAATCAAATGTGACAATTTGGGGTCGTTTAGCATCGTGTAAAGCTTATGAACAAACGCATTCTTTTTGATACGTTGTTGTTGTTGGTCCAGAGACTTCTTCGTCATTTTACTTGGAAATTCTCTCTGATCTGTTTGCAACAACCTTTTTTCGTCTGTTTAAATTTTGTGGGGATTTAAAAGTATACAACTGTTTGTTGAATATTCCAGTTAATTTAAATTTTCAATTATAGGCTGGGATGCATATAAGCGAAGGAATTAAGACAGGCTATTTAATTTTATGTTGGTAGTTTATCTTGAAGGAATGTGTGAGTCTTTTTAAACTTCCTTGAATAGAAATATTTTTATTTTTCACAGAAAATATTTTTGACAATATTTGAGACAGAACTAACAATTAACCAAAAAAAAATAGCGTTTTCGGTGATGTAGTTTTTATTTTTTATGTAGACTCTCTTCTTTGAATAGAAACGACAACAAAACAATATTGGTTGGGATAAAGGTTTCCACTTCTAAATAATATTGACGATCCGAAAAAAAAAAGATTAGTATTTTATCAACGATAAATTTTATGTCTTAAAAAATATTCAGTTGTTGACAATTTTTATTTTTTGATGAAGATTTGACTTTGCGCTGCAGCTTTAGTTATGCAGCTTCAGCTATGCGGACAAAAAAAATTGAAATTTCGGTAAAATGAAACTAGTTGCTTTGTCTTGATTTGTCCGGTTTGGTCTTAGATTAGACAAAGGATAATTACGACACGGGAACGGAGTGGAGTTAAAGGACAAGATGATGCAGGAGGGGATTGTTGGTGTAGACCTTTTATGATATGCCGTCTTTTTAAAATTGATATTAACACGGAAATCTGTTTCTTTCCGAGTCTTTTTCTACTATTGGTTTGGCTGAAGCAGCGGACTATTGTACTAATAAAGTAACAAAAGTGTTTTCTAGGTGCATAAAGTTATGACAATCCAACGGGTACGTGGTCGAAAATGTCTTAGATGTAGATAATAATTCTTCCTGTCAAGTGTTTAACTTGCTATTAGGACAACTTGAGAAAAGACTGATGAGTATAAATAATTGCTAGATGAGAGTAAAAATAAAAAGAATGGAAGCATATCATTTATATAAGCTTGATACCGTGCAAAATATATTTTTTAGAAACCAGAAGAATTGCTTCATATTAAAAAATAATGCTATTTTTCATATTTTTTAGGGGAGTATTATTTTCTACAGAAATTTATATTTTATGCATAATTTCCGTAGTGAAGGAACAAAATTGAAAAAGCGTGCTATCAACGAATCAAGCTAAAAAATATTAATTCCATTTTTCTTCTTAGAAAAGAAACGGAAGTAGAGAATGATAATCGAAATATTTTATTTTCTAAGGTCTAAATTATTCCCAAAGAAATGAGAAAAACTGTCTCAAAATGGAATCCACCTAATTGCTTGTTAACCACAGCGAAACATTTGTGTTTATTCTTGTCTATAATCACAGAAATATAGAATGAATCGAAACTTCTCTGTTTACTATTTCCAAGCTGTAGGAGAATTAATGTCGATTAGTGGAGTGGAACAAGATTATCAAACAACATTTTCCCTGGGAAAACATGATTCTGGGAATCTTCTCGAACTACACGATAACTAAAAGAAGAGGAAAAATTGTTCTATTTTTCGTATAAGTAAGCAACTAAAGATAGTTTAATCTCAGAAACACTGGTTTATTGTTTATTGTTATTTCTTTTACGGCGATATTTCGGATTCCCATTTCCCCAAAAGGTCGCGTCTAATTGTGTCGCTTTCTCTGGAGAAAATAAATGTGACATTGTAAATTTGAGACAAACGGCACAAAGTCAACTGGTAACATCTATGGCTTAGCAAGGTACAAGTTATATGAAAGGGAGCGAAAAAGGTACAAAGATAAATGTAGTCTATCTTGCATGCCCTCTTGACATCGACTTAGTTTACACTTATTTTTACCTTTACAGAAAAATTAGGGTTAAAACACCCAATTGAAAAAGGTAAGATTCCTTATACTTAAAGCTACATGGCTATACAGTTTAACATACTTGACTCTAAAAGCTTATGTTATACAGGTTTCCGATTTTTCTTTTTCGGTTTCATACCAAGATTCACTTTCTGCCTTTCCCCACATATCAAGAACTAAGTTGTAACTAACCCCTTCCTACCAATGATAATGACCTAAGAAATTTACAAAGTGCAATTGACCTACTACGGTTGGACTCAAGTTTATTTATGCTTGCAAAACTGCGAAGCCTTGTCAATGAGAAAGTAAACGATTCTTTTTAACGTTAATTTTCCCGGTCTATAACCTTGTGTGAGAAACGTGGATTGCCAGTAACGATGACATTTTAGCTTTAAGAATGGTCCACATCCTTGAAAGTTCCTGGGGTACAACTTTATCTATCTAGAACTCAAACCAAATACCAATTTTTCTTGGTAAAGGAAAACAGAACAAACTGTCCACATTCCAAGCTGTTCGTAAATTTAGCTTTATCATCTCCATTTCTATTTTCAAAATTTTAGGAAAGCCAAGCAAATTTATGAATCTAAATAACGTTTTTTTCTCTCACGATTCTGAAATAATGTAATTACCCTAGTCTCAAACAGGAATTCACTAAAATTGACTTAGAATCATGCAACAGAATAGAAGCAAAGGAGAAAGTTTAATTGAAAGAAAATTTTATAGGATGTGGTTGATAGGTTAAAATTAATTCAGTTTTCAATCAACATATTAGGATACGAGCCCCGACTGTTCCTTCTGGAAGGAAGACAAGGTCAATGCCAACTTATCAAATATCTGATGTCAAATCTTCTCCGCCCGCCCTGGCCACTATTATAAAAATAATATGAAAATATTGGATTGAAATCCCTTGTTAGTAGTTCTTGTTGATTTTTTCCTGGCTAAGAGTTTGGTTATAGTACGCAAAAAGAAAAAAAACTCTTGTCAAATGATTGCAAAACAGAATAAAAATCTCTTCACCATTTTCTCAAGGAACCTAAAATAATAAACTTTAATGACTCGATATTGTACACACTTTTCTTTCTTCTTTTTGAGGTGTTAGAGAGGCACATTTATTTTCCATTAGCATGTGCAACTTAAGATCTGACTTCCTAAAACTTAACCCCATTTTGTTTAGAAACAAAATTTGACTTTTTTTCCCCACTTTCATCTAGAATTCAGAAAGGTTAATTGGAGATCTGATATAAGTCAAAATTGAATCAATTTACTTATTAAGTTATCAAGGTTACTGGTTATGAGAATTTACTAGTGGTGAACGAATCGATTAAATATCTAGACATAACTAATTCTCGTTTAATAACAAACTTTCCGCCTGTCCATGTTTTTTTTTTATAATCATTACTTTGCTATGCAAATGATTCCTATTTCTCCATGAAAAGTCTTACGAAACTGGAAAATCAAGGAATTTCGCTCTCATTGCAGAAATCAGCAGTAATTAACAAAGAATATCGTTGAATTTGATAAAATATTTTTATCAAATCAAGAAAAATAAATCTTCCAGAAATATCCTCCATTTGAATGACTTAAGACTTTTGCTGAATATAGAACGATCAAAGTTTTTCCTAATATATTAGAGTCTGACCACGTACGGCAAATGATGAAGGAAACAGCCTGATGTGTCTTAGGTACCCACTCACCAACATAGTTCCTTTGGCTATCAAACCCGTTATAAATTTCTAGGTTTCTATATTGAAACCTAAACTCGCCATTCTAAGCCACTTTAACACAGCTACTTGGACCGATTAACAAAATCTCTTCCAAGATAGAAAATCAATATAGGAAACAACGGGTTGCCTGGGAAATGACACCACTCAATCTAGAGGTCTTCAAAAAGTGGTACAAAGAACAGAAAAATGTTGAGCGTGAGGTTGTAGACTTCGCAAGAAAAACCCACCAAGTCTGAAGCAGGGAAGAACTTATCAAAAGAAGTAAATTTAGTTAACAAATATTCTCTATACTCAATCGAAAATTAGCAATACCTAAAGCTGTACAAAAAAAATTTGCTGCAAAAGTGCCACCTATCAAATGTTGTTACCAAATAAAAACTTGTCAAACAACCTTTTTTAAATTGTGCTTTGCTTCTTTAATAACGACTTACCATTTAACATATCCGCAACTTGAATCATATCATCCCAGTGAATCGTCTTACCCTTTCTTAACTTGACATTAGCCTCGGTTTCATACAATTGTTTAACACAAGTAAACTTAATAATATCCCCATGAATACCGATCACAACGGCAGAATGCTTTTCAACGTCCTCTTCCTCTTCAGAACTTTCACTTCTTTCGTGCTTCTGACCGCAACCATTCCAGCTCTCAATAAACTCAACTGCCTTCAATGCAAATTTCACAGCCATGACTCTGTCATTCGCTGTTGGTGTATAACCTTGTTGAACATGACCAGGGATAGCGGTTCTGGTCTCAAATCTACGATTGGCATTTTCTTTGATAATATCTGCTATTAATTCAGTAGAATACACAGAACTTGCTTGTTCATTTCTTACAATTAACTTTCCGTTATGATCTTCACCGCGGTCACTTTCAAATACCTTAAATAACAATCCCAAATCTTGTTGAATTTCTTTCAAATTGATTTTTGATTCTGGAGTATAGGTAGCTAAAGCACCTGTAATTAAACCACAATAAGAAGCGACATAACCAGAATGCCCCCCTTGAACTTCAACAACAAACACCCTTCTTCTGCTTGAGGAGGCGGATTGTTGAACGGCATCACAATAGCTGACCAATTGGTTCAAACAGGTATCAGAACCTAAGGAATATTCTGTACCTGGTACATTATTGGAAACAGTAGCCGGAACAACAACCATTGGAATTTCAAAAATTGGATAGCTTGATCTATGTTCGTATAATTCGTGTAAGGAAGTAAAAGCTTCGAAACCACCAATGATCATCAAACCTTGAATTTCGTACTTTTGTAGGTAAAAAGCAACTTTACCAAAGTCTTGTGATGGTAAAGATCTATTTGTACCAACTTCAGAACCACCTTTATTATGCCAACCTTCGACATCCAACCAATCTAGCTTTCTTAGGCTACCCTTCGCCAAACCAGTAAAACCATCTTGAGCAGCATATAAGTTATGTCCACGAGATAAGTTGTAAAGAGCAACGGCACGAGTGGCAGCATTTAAACCGGCAGATGCGGCACCTACATGGACAATAGCAATGTTAAGTCTTTGTTCTTTTGGCAATTTCTTGCTTCCGTCATCAAAATAGGAGATGTCACGGAAATGTCTATAAGAATCAAAGAAACTGGTATCTCTTAAACTCATAGCTTTGTCAAACTCTTTGTTTTCAATTGCAGTAGCAACAGCTTTGGTTTGTTTTACAGCATCGACTAAAGGATACTTCACAATCTTGTTCTTTAAGACCCCAATCATCGGAGATGGAGTATTAGGGGTGTTTTCAAGAACAGCCTTGACTGCTTCAACACCTTGCATGGTGGCTAATCTTCTATCAAATGCGACTGCAGTACCACCTCTTTGGACGTGACCTAAAATGGTAATTCTGGTATCCAATCCTAGTTCAACCAACACCTTCTTAACCTCTTCGGAAGTAATTGGATTCAATTCGTCATCAATGGCACCTTCTGCCACAATAACAGTAGTCTTTCTTCTACCATAAGTTCTATGCCTTGAACAAACATCCTTTAATTCTTGTTTCCAAGTAGCTGCTTTCGGTGGTCTTTCAGGAATGAAAATAAAATCAGCACCAGTGGCCAAACCAGACATTAAAGCTAACCAACCACAATGTCTACCCATTACTTCTACAACGAATGCACGAGAATGGGAAGCTGCTGTGGCTCCGATATAGTCAACCATTTCCGTAATTCTTTCCAAGGCAGAAAACGCACCGATTGTAACATCAGTACATGACATATCGTTATCGATAGATCCCACCAAACCCACAATGGTCAAGCTCTTGTAGGGGGCAGATTGTTCCTTAGTCAATCTTCCTGTGGAGATCAACTCTTCAACAAGGGATGGCCATTCACTTCTAAACAAGTCAGCCCCAGTCAATGAACCATCTCCACCACATACAACTAATGCATCAATACCATTGATGATCATGTTGTAAGCCCCATCTAACCTACCAGCACGTTCTCTGAATTCCTTGCATCTCGCGGTACCAATTGAAGTACCACCAAGCGACAAGTATGAACGAACTTCGTCCCATTCCATTTTCTTCAACAAATCACCGCCTTTAACTAAACCTTCATACCCTTCGTAAACAGCAAAAACATCGCATCCATAGAAAATACCTGCTCTGACAACTGCTCTTACAGCAGGATTCATACCTGGGGCATCACCACCTGAAGTCATAACCGCAATTTTCTTTTTTCTTGCCTTCGGTTTAAGACTTGGTTCATCGTCAAAGGATATTTGCAATTTCTTTGCTGCCTGGTTTCTTGTGGACAATATTTCTTCAGTTCTGAAGTTAATAAAATCATCAGCAGATTCAAAATGCTTTTTAGATAATGGGTTTCTGGTATTGGAAAAGGCAAGAGTATGACCCATTGGATCTTCGGCAATAATTGTAAATTCATTGATATCGCCATATTTAATATTTTGATTTTCTAATATATTCTTGACTTGCTCCAAATCAGTAGTAAAGAATATAAATTGTTTAGGAACAGTATTCAACGGAGCATTACTCGCGAATCTAATCTTAATGACGGTAGAATCAGTTAATTGCTCAGTACTATCACCATCATAGACTTCCAATTCTTGCCATGGGCGCATATTTCCATTTTCATCAACATTTTGTAATGGGAAACTTTCTAACCAAATTTCTCTAGTAGAGTCCTTAGCAACACCCAATTGCAATTTCGGATTACTTGCTACAGCAGCAGTACTACTATTCGTTACCCTCGAAAAGTTTTTAGTTAATCTGAACCCGAGTCTATTATAAAACTTGGCGGATTCATCAAACTTTTTCTGATCATCGGTAACAAGGGATATGAAACTTATTCCATCCATTCTTTCATTTGGAATTGATCTAAGCATTGTTGAGAGTGTTCAATTGTTGAATGAACAGAAAGAAGACAAGAACAGAATTGCTTTATCAAAAAAAAAAAACGTCGTGAATGTCATAGATGATGTAGAAGGGAACAAGTGAAATTTTGGTTTAATCATCAGGTGTCGCAATCCGGAGTAACAGGAGCCGTTTTTGTAAATAATTGCACGACCCCTCATTTTTCCACATGTAGAGAAATCTCCGTTTATTTTTTAATTGTTCCTTCAATTTTCCCATTTTCTTTTTTTTGCATTCTCTAGAGTTCAATTACTGCAAAATTATTTGATCTATATTACGGAAGCAAATTATAAATCAGGAATTACACTTGTATTTTTCATTATAAAACTTATAACCAGTTTAAAATAACTACAAGCTCAGTAACTATAATAGTAAGGAAGGACAAGGATATGAGTCCTCCAGTGTTCTTATCATCTTTCGCGAATTGAATAAACATGCGGTCCGATATACTCGCGTTCGTAAGACTAGTGGTTGGCAGATGGACGAGGGAGCTGGAATTCAGATATTTTCCTTGTGAAGTAACATTGTAGTATGCATTCAGAGGCTTCATTATTCTTGGCCCACTTGTCGATTCAGAATAATGCAAGGGTGTTTCTGTTTCTGTAGCGTTTCTAGTTAGTTCTGGGTTAATTGTACTATGCTTCGCCGGGAATTCATATAACCCTGTAGTAATAGTTGTCTTTCCGTTAGCTGAAATTTTTTGCAACAATTTCGCTTGTGATAGCTTTGGTGGTTTTGTAGCTAAAGGTGGAAAAGATGCTTTGGCTGCAACTTTCGGTATCTTTTTCGTCGCTGTTTTAGCAAAGATGGGACTGGTAATTGATGGTGGTACTAATACCGTTCTTGTAGCAGTATATTGGCTGTTGGGAGGAACAAATGTGGTCCTTGTGACAGTTGGTCTTATGTTCAATGTCCTGGTTGTAGTTTCTTTTCGTGTCACAATATGCTTAACTCTATCTGACCCAAATATTTTACCATTCTTGGCCTCTAGATCTAACCATTTCCCATTAGGTAAATTTCCATATGAATAAGCAAGACCACTTGAATAATCTACAACGTTAACATTTTTCACTTGCATTGTAAAAGGGGCTTTCGAATAATCTGTTTTCCCCCCTGCCCAAGCAATTGTCCCGTTGTTATTGCTATCATCCCCACCTGCCCATAAGCTGAATTTAAGAGACATTGGAGATGAAGGAAACCCATATTTATTGCTGCTATTGACAGCTCTAACAACCTTACCATTCAAAGTTATCGTGATTTTATCCGGTGTCCACTCAACCCCATATCTGTAGAAATTATCCAATGGGGAACCTGGCATCTGATGATATTTCCCTCTGTCATAGGTAGTAACGTTTCCTTTTATAAAATAATTAGTCTGAAATTCATATGGATCTCCACCAAATATTTCAGTAATATCAATTTCATCTAAATCATCGCTTTGTAGGTAAAACGAACTAATAATACCTTTCCCAGTGGCTCCTTTAATATCAGCTTCAACTTTTCCATACAAAATGTAGAAACTTGAAACGAGTGAAGGATTATCATATGGCTTGGTTATGGTAAGCAGCATGCCGTGTTCATCAAATTTGACCCCCCTACGGCAGCTGGTAATTGCAAAATATTTGGTACCAGTTTGGAATGTTTCAAATATGGATGTACTCAAAGCTTCATTACTTACCAAACATTTGTCATCTTTAAGTGGATTACACTTTATACTCTCAAATTCTTCTTGGCAACCTTCTTCATCAGGAATTGCGGTTACTACCAGGATCATCTTCGGAATTACTATGAGAATTATGAATACCCATGAAAAATTGGATTTGATTATTTCTATTGTCTTCATTTGATAAAGTAAACTATGAATTGTGTGGATGGTTTTAGCCGCTAAATCGAATTTAGAAAAAAAATTGACAATCAAAATCTCATTGTTTGCAACTTCATTTTCTGAAGCGACAAACGCGTTCCTTTATAGTACAACAAAAAAAAAATTGATTCAACATATCAAATCAATAATATCTTTAAAACCATCATACCATAAAATCCAAATAGCAATATGAGTGAATATACAGAAGCACATAGGGTGTTGCTTACAGGCATACGGTCATGTCGATATATTGATCAAACAGATTTATTGGCAAATTTTGAACTCATTTGTAATGCTTTCAAAATCGAACAACCGCTGAATGAATTGCTAGATAAATATATTGGTACTATAAACTCAAAAATATCACCCCAAATGTTTAAAATTGAAAGGAAAAAACATGAAGTCAGTGGTGAGTTATATTATGTCTTTATTAACACAACACCAGATGATGTCATCAAGCAAAGTACGACTTTTTCGCCAGTGGAATTGGAAACTATTAAGGGCTTAATTGATGATATCGTGGAAGCTGCCGATTTTAAGTTTTCACTTGGAAGGGTCAATGCACAACAGAAAATAGCCGACATTTCAAACAAGAGTTTGAAAGAGGCGACCACATTTATTACCGAATTGATCGATCAAGGATGGTTCAATGTTACTCTAGGGGACCGGTTGGTTTTGTCTATTAGAGCAGTTTGTGAATTGAAATCATACTTAATTGATAGGCATGGAATTTACAGCTCAAATAGTGATGGAAAAATTTTGGTATGTGGCCAATGTAAAGAATTAGTCACAATGGGTCATGTTTCTCTTTCAGAAAACCCTCTCAGTTTCCATAGAAAATGCTATGATGTCTATTGCAGAAACAATAATATCGAAACTGATGAATCTAGATTGCTTCAAGTAGGTCCAGATCCAAATTCTATATAGAATGCATATATATAATACAAAGTAACCCCAGCCTACACATCAAAACCATCTAAATATTGTGCTTCTACCTCATCCAATAAGTCCCAATACCACTCTTCAATGACCATCTCTTCATATCTATCGCTAAGAGGCCTAATTTCTGGTTCGTTGGGTGGTGGAAATTCAAAAACAGGGCCAGGATTAATACTAACTGCCCCCTCGTGGAATGCCGAGAGCATTGGAAAATAGCCCAAACTTCCATCATCAGTGTTTCTGTAATTTGGATTTTGCTGTTGTTTCAAATTAGGATTCATACTTAAATCATCCACATCTTCTAAATTCGTAGGAAGGAAAGAATACAAATTTTCAATGGCCTTTTGCTGTTCAGTTCCATTTTTGAAGATTCGGATTCTGGAATTTGGAATAGTTGGAATGGTCTTCGTCTTATCGTCACTTTCTAAGACAGCCTTCTCACCAAACACGGTTATTGGATTAAGTAAGTGTTCCATTACCTTTGTTGAGGTATACTCATATTGTTCGTAATATAATGCATTTTTATATCGAATTGGGATTTGATCTCTTAAAATGTTTCCATGCACATTAAATTTCATATTTTCCTCCAACGACTCCTTCTTGGTTATCTTTCTTCTTTTTTTCGAAGCTTCTTTATGCTCTGCCTTCTTTGACTCCTCCAATCTCTGACTTACAAATTGGTCCAAACTTTTCTTTTGTTCATCCAATGATGGTAATTCTACTAGGAACCCAATTACATCTCCAGTACTAAACCCATTCTCAACTATAAAATCTTGTCGTCTACTAAGTGTCATGAATTCCCCATTCACATCTCTGATCCCATACCCGTACCCATCAAACCCAATTGGAGCTTCCAAACTGGCTTCTCTTCTTCCGATTCCAATTCTCACATGACTTTTAGTATCCGCATGTATTATCTTAAACTCAAAATAAAATATTCCTTCTCGTATTCCAATATTTGTTCTAGCGGATCTCCACCCTTCTTGTGCTGTGATTGCTTTCAATTGTTGATCATAGAGAACACCATTTGATCTGTCGAATAAACTTATACAAACTTCATAAGGAGCCACATCTGTTGTTGAATATAAATTAGAAGGAAATTCCGTACTGGGTCGGCACGGTTTATATTTGAAACCCCTTTTATTGAATGGGTGATCTTCAGATTGATAAAATTTTACGTTGTTAATGGTTGTGATTTCATTTGGGGCAGGAGTATTTGGAATAAGTATATCCAGTCTTTTGAAAGAGACTGGCTTCAATCTCGGATAAATTACAACATTGTGTACTCTTTGTTTTTCCTTCAGTTTTCTTTCCAATTCTTCTTCTTTTTGTCTTTCTTTGGATCTAGTAGAATATGTATGGGCTGCATTGGCTGATGATGTCGATGGTGTTGCAACATCTCCAGGGGCTAATTGAGAATTCACTTCCGACTGCACCCCAATAGAAGTAGGTTCTTGAACCTGTGGCTCTATAGAAGGTTCCTCTGATATTCCTTTTTCGATTTGATTCATTATATGTTTCAGCTAGATCAAGACTAGTCGTAGTGTCCCACCTCAAATTGAAAGATTTCAACAATTTCAGCATTTTTAAACACAAAAAATTTGGTCGTGCGAGTGACAATATAGAGAACATGACAACATCAGCGGCAAGAGGTACGCCATGTTGAGATGTAAGGATCCCGTGCTTTGGAAACAAATCCCATATCCAGGAAAAGGCCAGACTCTCGGTGAAAAAAGTATCATTTTATGAAGGAAGATTGATCGAATTATGAAGTATTTGAATTACGGCCTTGGTTTTTCAATTGAATATTGCGAATATTGAAGTGTATGTACTTTTCTTGAATTATCTCAACTTTCTTGTAACATCACTGTTTGTTTATTGTATATTTATCTATCAAACATTTAAACCTTCGTATCACAAGACAAGACCTAATGTTAAAGAAGCTATGCAAAAGCCTTGTCCGGGGGGCTTGTGGGGCAAAACATCGGGGAATCCCTTGAACCCACGTGGGCAAGCTGTTCTCAGACTGGTGGGTATTAAAATCCACCTTCTTCTATTATTTTGGTTGTGTTTTTACCTGCAGATATTAAATAAAATCAAATATTGTCCGGGAAACAAAAAACTTCTTAGGAAAAAAGTGTCTGCATAAATAATAATCACAAAATTTGAACTTACCAACTTCAAGGTTCTTCTTCAATTCCTTTATTTTTGTATTCGAACAATAGTGCTGGAGAAATACTCAGAAATATCCATTTTGCTGTTGCCGTATATCATAGACTTTTGGGAAATACATATATGTTGTATGGAAATATTTTCTAATGATTGTATAATTTCTGCGGAAAAGTGTTTCAGAATAAGGAAATCCGTTGGGGACATAAAAATTGTATTATTTTTTTCTTAAAATCATGTATATTATCTATATGTATGCGACGTTTTTTTCTAGTCTCCTACCGTAAATTCTGTGTCATCTTTTTAGGTGCCTCTTGTCTCATTGTGTCAAACTACTGTCAAAGTTGGAGATTCAACCCCTCGCTTTCCCCCTGAGGCATTAGATAAAAACAAATTTTAGCTTTATCAAACCAAGGCACTTGCGTTGGAAAGCAGTTTCCTTATTTTCAAAAGTGGATATCGGGTTTTTTTTTATTTTTTACAAAGGACAAAACGATCTGTTCCCACATTATTGTGTACGGTACTTTGTTTCTCTAAAAGCAATGGATTCGTTTTGTGATTCTGCTTTTTCTCCAAAAAAAATGTACATTTTGAATTTGTTCTTACCATATGGACAGAAAATTCTGAAGGCGTCTCTCTACCTCATTCATTAATAGAAGGATAGTTGGTATTCTACTAACCCTTAAAATGTGACATCGAACGTTTTATTTTTCGGGGAAAGAAAAAAAACAAATAATTATTTTGCCATGATTATGAAGCATTTGAACTAAAATATTTTTCAGGCACTTTTCAAATTCCGCCCTCGATTTTGTGCCCTCCGATATTTTATATTTTGTACAGATCCGGATTTACCTTCCGTGGAGTAAAGATGCAATTCGAAACGAACATCTGAACAAAGATGTCATGCAAGAATTGTTATTCGTAAAAAATTATTTTGTGCCTATCGTATTATTATTTTTCTAAATGAAAACCATTTCTTTATCCAATAACTAATTCCTATTGATCGGACCGAAGAAATATATTTTTTTCAAGACACAGCATTTATTCATTAGATATTTTACATATTTCTATGTATAACTATTCTTTCCCTTTTATGGAATTTTTGATACATATTTTTATCTTCTAAAAAGAGTGAGATGACCAAACAGTTTTAACCAACAAGAATTTTACATGTATATATGAATTATTTATTCATGTTTTTAGAAGCTGGAAATCTGTTAAATTTCTACAATCTCGCAAGATCAATTTAAATCTTATAACTTGAGAACCATAACCTTCGATTTTTTTTGAATACGAAGTCCTGCAGAAATCTGTTAAAAGCCTTGGTGAAATGTTATTATTGAAATATTTTATCAGATTATTTGACAGGCTAAGGAACTAAAAATAATAAAAAAATACTTACGCAGACAAAACTATTTGAAAAATATAAATTCCAGAAACTAAGGGGCACTTTGTAACCCTTTTCGATTGCAACAAATTTCTCCCCTTGCTTTGGTGATCGCAAAACATCTGTCTATGATTCAATCAACAGTCTTCTGCCAGGATGGCAATAATTTTTTACTTCGCCTATTAACACTTTGTGTCTGTGAAACTGGTGTTTCCGTATATACAACCATGGTGGGG
>LQMZ01002473.1:57987-92255 GCA_001655765.1 Hemisphaericaspora gorwae
TAAACATCTTGGTTGTATTGATCCCCTTCGCGAACACTTTAAAACAAAGAAAAGTTCCTTCTAGACAGTTTATACCTTATTGATATTTTAAATAAACAATCAATTGCGGAACCATTTTCTAATCAAGTTCTTCTCAGCCTTAATTCTATTAGTTGCTCTTCCTGTATCATGCAATAATGCTTGACTCTTCACCAAAACCTTTCCTTTCTGATTCTCAATTACACTTTCCAAAAGAATAGTCCTATCATCATTCTCAGGACTTTCCTTCTTTCTGGTTTTCACTATTAAAAACTGATTAGCAAATGTTGGTCGTTTATAATTGATTGTTAGATTCTCAACTTTAAAATCATCCTTCAAATTGGAAATTGTTGAATTTGAAAGAGATGCATTACGCTTAAAGGTTTCATTTAGTAATGTTGCAATAATTCCGCCATGAACAATGAATGGATATCCACATAGTCTATACCCAACGTGCACCATAGTAACCCCTTCGTCTGTTTCGATATTGTGGAAAATGACAGGCTTGATTAAAATTCCGCCTGGTTGCGCCAAAGTTCTATTTGTTAAAGTGGGTTCATGATATTCATCCTGATTCTTAATCTTGGATTGATTATCCAAAACATTTCTATCCAAATTCTCCCAGCTCAGTAGCTTGTACCACTGATGTGTGTTTTTAGGATGCGTAAGTTGTTGGTAAATAGGGTGGTTTTTCATTTTAAATTCAAGCTGCAAAGGCAATATATCAGAATGAATACTATTGTCATCAGATGATGTGAATTCCTCATAATAGTTGAATAAGGTTTCATTGTAGGACAAGTAACTACCCAATAAGAAGAATGCCGCAGTTGATTTCCAATTTATCCAGGTGGGGGGCTTTTGTCTTCGAAGGTACTTAAATGGGGAATCATGTTCTGATCTAGTGGCATAGTTCCTGGCAACAGGAATTGATTTCAAATTGGGTCTTCTGAAAATAGCTTTAACTAAATTTTTGTTCATTGTATTAACTCTATGGTATTTGATAATTAAGAGATAAACTTGGTATTCGTGGGGCAGTTTTTTGCGTTGGCAACGAATGAAATTTTTAGGCCAAGACTGACATTTTCTCTGGCAGTACTTGAATTACCTTGTACTCGTCCAGTTCATTTGATCTGCTTTAGATAAAGATATTGTTTATATGGTGAACCACTTTTGTACATTAGGCTATTGGTCAATTTAATAAAATCCGAGCGATGCTATTTTGGTATATATCTTTTATTGGTAATAAACTTTGCATTTCGAGGTAATAGTTTTCCAATGGAAGTCTACTTTTTTTTGCGTTTCTAACTAATCCCAAGACGGAGATATACATTAATAAATCTATCGAATAAATAAAATCAAATTATAAAATCAAAACAGATATAACACTAAGGGTTTTACAAATATCGATCTCTTTCAAGTGAAAGATCAATGTTCATAAACTAGTCGTCAATGTTTCTTAATTCCAAAGACGTCTCAAAAACCTGAATAATCCTCTTTTCTTCTTTTCTTCCTTCTGCGGAAAGGCTTGTTTAGGCGAGGAATTACTTCTATTCAGCTCCTTGATTTTAGGTGACTCTTTTGAATGGAAGGAATTACCACTGCCAAGCTTCAGAGTCGAGTATCTTCCGTTAACATCGGGGGCATTCGAAGAGACTGAAATACTCAGATATGGGGATGCGGAATCCACGGGTTTCCTCGAAATAGGTGACAGGTTGTGCAAAGGGTCCTGAACTTCAGAGACAGTAACAGAAGACAGCAGTGTTGCTCCTACAGAGAATCTCCCATTGGGTGGGTGTAAACCATATGAACCTGGCGTCTGGATCTTAGTTAGATTGTTATCTGTAGTACCCTTTTCCATGTTGAGCGATCTATTGTCGGGATCAAAAAGTACAAAGAAAATGAAGGTAAAAAGACCTTTCCAGGTTTCCCACATTGGGCCATTGCTCAAATTAAACTTAGTATTCTGTGACGATTTTAAGTTTTGGATTATTGTTTCCGATAGCTTGCCAAGTAGTTCATTCAATTCATTGACTTCGTCGTGATCCTCTCCACGCCAAAACTTTGCATGATTTCTGTAATTCACATGCAGGCCATGATTAAACATTTGGGTATATGTTTGAGCCATTTCTTTGAGATTCTCATACTTGGCATCCCTAAAGTATACAAAATATACATTGTTGATTTTGCTTAATTCGTCTGCATCAGTTATCCCTTTTCTGCTTGGTGAAAGAGTCTCAATATTTTCTAGGAAATAATCTAATACCCGAATGCAACATGAGATGATATCTGGAATTGAAGGTAATAAAGAACAGCTATTATCCAAGCTTTCAAATCTTAAATCATGATAGCAATCGTTCCAAAAATTGGAATCCATTAATAGCTCCCTAACACTGACTGTTCGTGCTTTGTTTGACTCTACATTGCTGTATATTTCATCAAGTCTGTTAAATATTCCATATACACCTTCTGAGTTATGGGACTGAGTTGTATTATGATTTCTCCCTGTAGGAAAACCGGGAGAAACCTTCACCATTTCAGTTATGGAATCATCACGACGGATACTCGAGAAACTCTCTTCATGAAGCCAAGAGTGTGGCTCTTTGATTTCTTTTGCAAAAGTAGACGGGCGTGTAAATTCGTTCTCTGTTTTGGCTATGCTTTCAAAATAAGTGTTTTTCAAAGTCTGGATCAGATCGGGTGTAAATACTTTTTCAAATCCTCCAAAGTCATTCAAATCACAGTTCATTTCTTGGTACTTGAGACTCTTTGTCAATTGAGTATATTCTTTTTCATAGCCTGCCAAAGAAAGCTGATAATAGGTGGTATTAACATATCTATTGGTATTAACATCGTATATTTTCTTTGCTCTAACTCCATAACGAGGAGTGGTTTGACTTTTTACTTTTGACAAAGAAATTGCATCTTCAAAGTAAACTCCATGCTGGGAGGATCTTGAAATGCTTGTAACTCCAGTGCTACTTGAAAGTGAGGATGTGGTTGAGGAATGAGACACTCTCCGCTCATTTTGCAGAATCTTGTTTGGACCCGCATTGGCATCGACCTCGTAAAAGAAGCTCATAATTAACAATGGTGATGTTTCTTGCTGTTTCTTTAAACTAAAAGTAGTGGACGTTTAAAAAACATTTGAGAAAACGTTGAGGTTTAAATACTTTTTAGAAAAGTGTCTTATCATATATTTAAGCGAGGGGCTTAACTTGTTGTGCACTTTACCTTTCATTCTCGGTTTAAACAATCCGTTATCAAAGCTTATTTGTCCTGCAGGCATGTCGTCAGTTCTAATCTAAATATAATCGATACCAAGGCTATACGTAACCTAGGTTTTAGATAGTCAGTGGATCATGTCAATAATAAACATGGCAATGGGATACCCCGACTGATTAAACAAAGTCGTTAACCTATGCAGCTAAAAAATATTTTGCTTTTTCTTTTATTTGATACTTCAAATTACAACGCAAGGCGGGTTAAAATCATGTCTTTGGTGAAATTCTTAGTCCCACATCAGTGAAAGTCTCTAGACGCACAGTGAAAGAAAGCTTAAGTGAGCCGCAGTTTTTGTCAATTTCAAAATGGATTAGATTCAGTACGTCTATGCTTCTTCCCAAAAAAAAGAGAACCCCTTCAAATCAGGAAGGGTGAGTTAGATAAACACCTTTCAGGTTTTCTTGTCATTTTTCCAATACACAGCTTAATAAGAATTTATGGAAAGGAGTCAGAAATTACTTTACTTGTTTTAGGTTAAATCAGAATTCAGTGTGATTTTATCAATTACTCTGGAGAGGTGTTTTAAAATGCATGAAAGTATATATGTCTAACCAAGCATGAGGTTGCATAAAACAGATGGATCTTACAATACTAAAAGCCAGAATAAGGTGGTCAAGTAAAGTTTTATAACAGAGAGATGAGATCCTTACTGCACTAAAGGTTATCAAAAGTTTAATCGAGTTCCACTTTACTGAACATTGAAATTTGCAAATCTAATGATAAATTCCTTATTTTTTGTTGGTTTTTGTCCCTGAGAAATGACACAAAAGAACATAAAAAATAAATAAAATTGGCTCAGAAATATATACGACCCTGCGAACTACGAACTAGAAAAAAAAATATTTAATATATGCGAAGGAAAAAAAAAAAGTTTTCTTTTTTAAATATATGCGAATGAGAAAAAAAAAGAGGCTTTCAAAATCGGTCTTGGTATCATAATTACGTCCATTACGCTCCAAATCACTTGATGGGGCATGTCGATCTTATTATATGGAATGCATAACTTTATATAGTAATCATATATGTGATAGATAAAAAAAAAGCAAATGGTCCAGCACAAATTCCCATAACTTTGGAGAGATACAAAATCAAAAATTAAAATTTTCCGATACCGGGAGTCGAACCCGGGTTTGCTCGGTGAAAGCGAACCGTGCTAGCCGTTACACTATATCGGAATTTTACAAATTTTGTAACCATCCAATAAATCGTACCTGCTGTTTTTCCATCACGTGATACATTTTTCTATAAAATTTTTTTTTTTTTCCATACAATCTATTTATTAAATTTTTTTTTTTTTCGATACAATCTATTTATTAAATTTCTCATATATAATTATATATACTAAAATATAACAAATGGTAAAAATTAGAGGAAATATTTAAATAAAACCTCCTGTTGAGCATAAATGTGTTTCTTGAATCTAGTAAAAGGATTCTTTCTAATGAAATTTTAAAAAGTATGATGCCCATCTCCTAATAAAGTTTTGCCAGAGGTCAAAACTCTTGCCCCGGCTTCGTTGAAGCTTTAAAAGTCTATCCACCGCCTTTCTCTGATGCCATCAAAACCATAATTGCACTTTTTTTTTTAAGAATTGCCAGCAACTTTATTAATAACTAATGAGAGATGTTTCTTGATCTGCAAAGAAAGCTGGTCAACGTTTGTACTAGTCATTTACCTTGGGGGTTTCTGTTTTGATTAGAAGTAATGTCTGCACTATAAACAAAATTTATTCACATTTATGTCATAAAACGAAATGATTTATCATATTTCACAAAACTCGGCTCTCTTCTGTTCTAAGTTAAGACTGTTAATTAGTATGTTCTCGTTTGATGTTTTGATTCCTCTTCGTATCTAAATTTTTTAATCATTTTGTTATATTTCAACATGTATCATGTATAGGAAAGTTAATCCACAGTATGTAACGATAACATATTCTGAAGGAAATATTTTTTTATTTGGGAGAAATCTAACGAAAAATGAACAAAAGTTCAATAAGTGATTAAAGACAGGCAAAATCTTAATAAAGCAAAATTTTGTCCAAACAAACAAAACATTGAACATTCATTGACTTGTTCTTTTACAGGAGAGTTGTAAAACGTAAGGTTTAGGAGAGTTGTATAGTACAAGGTTTGCAAAAACGTTTCCTGAAAAGTTTTGCTGTGGATTCTTCATTCATATAATCAGCAAGTCGCACGACTTTTTTTTTTCATAGAGAAAAAAATTTTCGTTAGCCAAATTCTTCATTTCTAAAGAAATAGAACTAAAGAACAATCGGTTACAGGCTAAGTAGCTGAAGGGATATAATAGATCGAGAGCGAAATGATTAGAACATCTGTACGTAGGTCCTCGACCAAATCAATAACATACCAACCGGTTCCAGTAAATAAATATAACCAAGCGAGATCACAGTTCAACTTTAAACCACAGGAATCTAAAGGATTGGTACACAACCCACCAGCAGCTATCATTAAGCCATTCATGCAAATTCCAAGAGTTTTCTTACCTCCAAGTGATCCAAGACGCACATTAGAAAATCACTGCAAATACACCAAAGAAGTCATATCCGAGATGCCGATGATTAAACAATATTGTATTAACAAAGACTTTGTTTCTCCAGAAATTGAAAATGAAATAAGAGCATTGAGGCAAAGTGACCATAGTAAATGGACTCTTAATGAACTTGGTAGAAAGTATAACTTAGATGCAACTGTTGTTATGCATATTGTCGATTATTGGAAAGAAAAAAGAAGATTTACAAAATCAAAAGAAGCCCCCGCAGATTACAAGCAACAAGCTTCAACAAAAGAGACTAGAATAGATACCACACCAAAGAGAACTAAGAAGAGAAACTCCGTTGAACTTGCTAAAAGAAGAGAGAAATTGTGGCTCTCTAACCAATACTAGAATCGAATACTAAGGGAATACCTGCAAACATCCAAATCCGAGAAAAAAACAATGTTGGTAGTAGTCTCGAGTCCATCGCATGTACATAGATATAGCATAGGTAGTTTGTAGTATAAAAGCAATAATCCTTTTGTAGTCTTATTTTACTGAAACCTTGTAAAGCTGGATTTGGGACTGGTTCGCACTACCAGGTTTTCACTGGTTAGCACTTCTGAAAAAAAAACGTTCACTGAGTTTGTTCAATATGGGATCTTGTCCACAACGAACTGGAGGGATAAATATCAAGAATGTCAGAGGTATGTACTGGTTATGCTTCTTATTCATATGAAACTCATTACTGACCATTTATCATTAAGCAACAGTCACAACAAAGGCAACAGCCCCAACAAAGGCAACACAGAAGAAGAAATAATCAAAATACATCAAAACAAGAAGGTCCAAAGAAGGAAGCAATTTTGGATTTAAATAAATACAGAGATCAAGAAATAAGAGTTAGATTCATAGGTGGAAGACAAATAACTGGTACTCTTAAGGGTTTTGATCAATTGATGAACTTAGTATTGGAAAATGTCAAAGAAAACATAAGAGGTATGTGTAACATTATATATAGTCCAACATACAATAGTAATGGCTTACTAACAACAAATATAAATATAGATCCAGAAGATGATGCTGTATTAACCAAAGAAACCCGCGATCTTGGATTAGTGGTTGTAAGATGTACTTCATTATTGACTATTTCTCCAGTTGATGGAAGTGAAATCATCGATAATCCGTTTATTCAAGCTGAAGAACAATAGATAATTTCTTTTTATTTCTATAGAGACCAATTGAGATATAGTTGTAATATATAATATAAACCAACATTCATAAACTGCGTGTATTTGTATAAGGAGTTGTTAATTGTAACCTGAAATTCTTGTCCCACGAAAAATAAGTTCATCGCAAGATTCGAAAATTTTCCTTTCAGAACTGCTTTGAAACGATTAGAATCTTCCACTCATAAATAGATATTTAACATAATGTCGGTAGCACTGGAAGTTGGAAAGAATTTAATTTTACTTCCTCAAACTAATCAATTGATAGGATTATATTCGATTATCCGTGATCAGAATACGAAAAGAGGCGATTTTGTATTTTATTCTGATAGAATTATCCGTTTATTGGTTGAAGAAGGCTTGAACCATTTACCAGTGGAGGAAGCTTTGATTACATGCCATGGAGGTAACACTTACAAGGGGGCCAGATTTGTAGGCAAAATTTGTGGTGTATCAATTGTGAGAGCAGGTGAGTCTATGGAAATGGGATTAAGAGATTGTTGCCGTTCAGTAAGAATCGGGAAGATCCTAATTCAACGTGACGAAGAAACGGCATTGCCTAAGTTATTTTACGAGAAGTTGCCTGAAGATATCAGCGAGCGATACGTATTCCTATTAGACCCAATGTTAGCAACAGGAGGATCAGCTATGATGGCTGTTGAAGTCTTATTATCTAGAGGAGCTAAAATGGATAGAATATTCTTTTTAAACTTATTAGCAGCACCAGAAGGAATTAAAGCTTTCCATGACAAATATCCAGATGTTAAAATTATCACCGGCACAATAGACGAAAGGTTGGACGAACACAAATATATCATTCCTGGTTTGGGTGATTTCGGAGACAGATATTATTCTATATAACTTAGTTATCTAAAACTTTATGGTTAGGTTCAATAGAAGCTTCTACATGCATTTTGTATGTATAATATCAGGATTTTCGTGAAATTCTTCAGCCGTTACCCACATTTTCTTGAAGGTAGATAAACCTGCCAAAATCGATCCTCCGATCCAAGTTGAATATTTTCTCTCAGGAGGCGCAAATATCTTCACTTTCATTTTGGTGTTGTATTTGCTGCTTCCATCTAATCCTTTGTTCCAAATAGTGCTTACAGAATTATCTTTAGGCTCTTCTTGTATTTCTTTCAATTCTCTTAGTAAACGATCACCAAAATTCTTGAGTAACGTATTCCCACCAGATAGTATTATGTTCTGGTATAGTGTTGGCCTTAAATCCAAATCAGTTTTAGCAATAGCCAATGATGTCAATTCATGAATACCAGGCGATTCATCTCCAATCAATTGTGGATCAAATAAAATCTCCGGTGCCCGAAATCTTTCCACTCCCAACTGTATCGAATGTCCATCTGGTAATTTATATGATGAAAACAAGTCGGATGTTTGGCCACCTCTAATGTAATGTGCACCATAAATTTTCTCATCCCGGATAGGATCTTTGGAAATAAAACAACTTGACTCCTTCATTAATCTTACTATTTCCATTTCAGAACTACTCTGCAAGGTTATACCTGACATCCTTCTAATATTAAATGATAAATTTTCCGTTATATCTCTTCCAGCAATATCCATACGTTTAATAGAAGGAGGAAGAGAAAATCCTTCATATACCGGCACAATGTGACTAACTCCATCCCCGCTATCTACCACCACCCCGGTGGTTCTTCCGGATGCGTATAATGATAATACTGCTTGGATAGAGACATATATACAAGGCACATTAAATTGTTCAAACAATATCTGACACATTCGATTTCTATTAGATCTAGGGTTTAAAGGTGCCTCGGTAATTAATAATGGATGATCTTCTGAGTTAGTTTTCAAGTCTTGGGAATAAACATGATACCATAATTTTTCCATATCTTCCCAATTACTAACTATCCCATGTTCAATAGGATACGTCAATCGTAACAAACCACGATTCTCTTGAGCCATGTTACCAATAAATACATCCTCCTTTTTGCGAGCTGTTTCTTCTGACAGTAATGATCCTGCCATGATCTTTTGATATTTAGGTCTACCAACTATGGCAGATGCATAGGATTTTGGTTTATCTTCACCAGCAAAACCAGCCTTTAGGTTACCAGAACCATTATCTATAACTACTGGTTGATTGTATAAATTTCCTTCCATGTTTTGAAGTACCTGCGGATTTTAATAAACTTGATTATGTTGAAAAAAAAAACCATATTTGAAACATCAACAAAAAGTAGTTGGTTGTAAACGCGTTGAATGAGACAGAAAATAGTTCAATCATTTTCATTTATACGGAAGATAAGCAAACCTACGAGACCACATTGCAACTAAGCAAATCCCTTTAACAATGCTGCATTTAAACGCGCTTTCATCGAATCAGAAATCTCAACTAAGAAACGCTTTTACATTAATAGACGGTGAATCAAGAGATGCAAACATAACCAAACATGATTTGACAAAATTATACTCAACATTGGGAATGCAGCTCCCTTCTGACAATGAATTAAGATCCATGCTTACAATAGACGGGGAAGACAAATCGGACACAGGCATCAATTTCGCACAATTTCTGAATATAATGGCCAGAGAATTACTGAAATTTGAAGATAGATCAATTATATATAATGCGTTGCAAACTTTTTGTGATACAGCGGATGAAAACTGTTCCTTACAAATTGATCTCGATATATTAAAAGAAGCGTGCTGTTCAGTGCAGCTAGGGGAAATAGGTTCAGGAGATCATAGGTTACCAAGAGCCACATTCGATAGCTTAGTTCATGGGTTTGTCCAAGAACAAATGGACGGAAAACGAGTGTTTCTTGCAACAAAATGGATTGATGCTTACATTGACTAATCTATACATATAAGTCTATATTTCTTTCTATATTTCTTTTGTATTTGATTATATTTTTAAAGGGTACGAGGGAACTAAGTATACAACAATAAGCTATGAAATGAAATGAAATGATATTTCTTTTGGTAGTACAACATCTCAAATAATCACCAGATGACGGGTGCTTAAAATCAAGAAACTGACAACAAGTCTATAAAAAAGTGTTTATTGACTAAGACTTTTTTTACTGTATCTATTGATCAACAATCAATTCATCACAACCCCAATCTTCGTAAGAACCATCTGGCAAATATCTTCTTATCACCAATGGAATTTTTCTTTGAGCTAATTCCTTCATTGCAATTTGTAAAGGATCAGTTTCACCTTCGATATCAACCAAAACAGGAGCGTTAAGTGAAATTTGCAATGCTCTGGTACCTAAAATTCTGGCTCTTTCATACTTTGTCATATATGGAGTAGTAGTTCTCTTTTCTTTTGGAATGGCCAATTCTTTGGCTGTTTTCTGTCTAGGTTGTTGAGAAGCAACAGCAGCATCATCGGGACCGAAACCCCCGTTCACTACTGTTCTACCATCTTCAGTCTTGACTTCTGCCTCTCTTCCAGTTGGTTCTGGTTCAGCGAAATCGTCATCTGAAAAGTGCTCTGGTTGATCAAAATCATCAAAATTTTCAACTCCTTCATTAAAAGCGTTATCTTCAAAGTCAGACATCTTGTATATATATATATAGGATATAGAAATAGTTTCTTTGGAAGGCACTCAAAACACAAACTAGATCTCAATAGGATGAAAGAACGATTCTTCCTCATCTGAACAGAGGTTGGTAGAAAAAACCTGTTTTGAATTCTTCGCACGACTTTTTACAGACGTTCATTTAATATATTACCTTTAGATTACACCTCCCTGCAGTAAGACAAGGCTATAATTACATATAAGTTAATCAACTGAAAGTAAATGTATGATTAAATAAGTATATAAAAATGAATAAGTATCTTATTTTGAAAGGGACAGCCTTCATGTAGAAACCTCTAAAACGACTATTCAATTCCGGATGGGGGTAATTGTTTATTCTCAATATATTAACATGAAACATAAAAGATTATTTATAATTATGTAGATCGAATCACCTTACTTTTTGTGTTTATTTCCAACTTATAATTCACTGGCGTATGGCAAAACATCAAGATCACCAACAGCAACGTAGTTGAAGTCACCTAAGGAGGCTTGTCCAGCTTCAGCCTTAACATTCAATGGGTTGGCTAAAGTAGATTGTAATGCAAGGGATAATTCAGCAATCTTGGTAGCTTCGGATAATTGAGCAGAGGTAACAGATTCGACTACCTTCTTAGCTTGTCTAATACCAGCTGCAACTTCGGAAGCTGAACCAGAGACCGAGATAACAAACAAACCAGCATCTTGGTATTTGTGTAAGAATGAAGATGCACCGGAGATCTTGGCTAATGGAGAAGCAGTAGATGGAATTGCAGATGAACCAATTGCAGCAGACAACACTTCGTATTTACCGAAATCAGAAGCCTTAACTGGGACACCAATGACGGCAACAGACTTGCCAGAAGCTCTGATTCTGGATTCCTTACCCTTGAAGATAGAAACGGCTGGAGCAGTAGAAGAACCAGCTGGTAAGGAAGCAAAGGCAGATTCACCGATGAATTGGGCTAAATCTCCTTCGTTGGCACCTTCAGCAACAACAGAAATGTTACCGCTCTTGAATGCTTCAGAAGCAAATTCTTGAACATCATCAAATGTAACCTTGGTATTACCATCGTAGTATAATGGATTACCTAAGCCTTTTCTGAAGGAAATTTGATTTAACTCTTCCAAGGCAACAAAGGCATTATCAGCTCTAGAAGCTTGGTATTCAGCATTAGCAACTGGTAAGACAACTTCATTGAATTCATGTGGTCTGAAAGAAGTGTTAGCTAAAACATTACCTAAGGCTTCAACGTAGTATGGTAAGTTAGCTTTTAAGAAAGTGGTATTTAAAACTAATGCATCTCTAGTGACTTGAGAGGTGAAAACACCACCCAATAATTCAGATTCTCTTGCGAATCTCAATGCAGACTTGGAATTGGTAGTTAAAAAGGTGTACTTGGATAACAAGTGGGAAACACCTGATTTACCAGCCTTGGACCCAGCATTGTTGATGATAACAGAAAGGTTGGTGACTTCGCTAGCAGCTTCTCTGGTTGATACTTTAACAGCGGAACTGTAGGCACGAACTGATACACGAGATAACATGTTGTAGTTTGTTGCTAATGTGTTTATATTTAGCTTCAATAAAGAAATTTTCAATTTGAAAAATTTCTATTATACGCCATAGTCCCAATATTTTTTTTTCTGTTTCGTTCTAATTATTAAAAATTCTCAATCTTTGATTGGTAAAAAAAAAATCAAGCTTAATACAGATCACGTGACAAACATATCGAGTTTTATATGATGTTCATTCAAATTATACAATTATATATATATATATATATATTCCACTCTAGATTTGAGCCAAGCTTATTTTGGTGTTTTCTGGGATCTTATGGTGTAAAATATAATCATAAGTTAATTTGCCCCAAAGTAAATCCATAATAATTAACACATGAACACCACCCCAGATCAAGTTTATGCTGTAGAAGAAATTGGCATTACCATTACCCAATACAATCCAACAATAGTAGAAAATTGGTGAAAGTAACAATGAAATTAACAATGTTAAGCCAGTAGCGTAGATAAATTTACAATGTGGAATAACTGTGTTTTTGAAAATTGGAATAATTGATAATGCAAATCCCAAATCACCAATACTTGGATATGATTTAGTAAAGGAAACCCAGAGGTATACCAACATCAAAGCCAAGAACGAGTCACCTTGCCTAGGATTTGCCCTGTACTCAAATAATCTAATGGTAATAGGTATGACATAAATCAATGAATAAAAGTTGAACATACCAACATAAAATAGGTTGAAGAATTCAAACATTTCAGTGAATAAATACCACCATAAACCGACGTTGGGGGTAATCTTTTTAAATAACACAATGGTGGCATAACACTGCTCAATGAATTGAAATGAAGCTGTGCAAGCGAAAGAACATAACATAAGCAACGAAACCGTACTTATAAAAATAGCTAGCCCTTCAACATAAATCTTAGCACGTTCTTTATCTGGAGGAGCTAATGCATGTGCCAATGCTACCATTGGGGGTAAAAGGTAAATAGGAGTGAATGATAAGTAAGCCGCGTTTGCTAATGAAATCATTGCTCTTGGAACATTTCCTGAAATAATTGTTTGATTCAATGCTTCAACTATGAATGCCCATGAAAACACAATTGTTGAGTGAGAAAGATTTGTAACAATGATAAGCGGATTAAACAAATAGAATATGGCAATAAGATCGTCATTGAAGCCTTTAAATTGCTTGCCAATTCTTTTTGAATTATAATCATTGTACCATTTATTGATTTGAATTATTCTCCATGCAATAAACAAATCAACAATTGTGTATAGCAAATTGAATATAATTTGATGAAATGGCAAGGAATCAATCACAGATAGTATAACAACCAAGATGGGTGGATTATGATTCACACCTCCATCATATAAATCTATTCCTTGTTGTAAATAATAGAATGCTTCCTGTAATGATTTGAATGAATTGATTGGAGTTGAGATTTCCACTTTTGATCCTAGGATATTAACAATCAGAGGAACAATGGTTGGTAATAAGAAACGCATGAGGCCCCCAATTATGAATACCCGGTTGATGTTAGTCATTAGCTATCTTTAGTTCTCTCTCACCCTCCGTTTGTAAGGAACACTTTGGTTTTGGTGTTCATGAAAAAAAGTTACAGAAGGGAACGGAACGAAAGAACGAAGAAAAAATTAGAATGTGAAGATTTTGTTAGAATTTGAAAAGAGACCATAAGAAACCTTTTCGATACTTCGTATAAAATGTCAGCAGTAAGTCACGAACACCCTATGAAATACTCAAAAAGCAAGTACTAACACCAAAGCAGCTCCAACCAATAAATCCTAAACCATTCTTGAAGTCGTTAATCAATAAAGATATAGTAGTTAGATTGAAATGGAACAAGACAGAGTACAAAGGTAAACTAGTAAGCATCGATAACTATATGAATCTACAATTAGACAGTACGTATGAAGTAGATGATGGGAAAGAAGAATTGATTGGTGATATACTCATAAGATGCAACAACGTATTGTTTATAAGAGAAGCAAAACACGTTAAAAATGACGATAAAATAGAGGAGGATAATTAGAAATGATGTAATCAATTTGATTGGTTTAAGGTCTTATTGTATATTAGAATGTACGCATATTTGTTTAATTTATTTGTTCGTTTTAATACCCAAAGAAAGCAGGGCATATCATGAACCGCGACATACAAATTGGATGGGGAATGAACTAAATAGCCTTAGCATAACTCTAAACATTTGTTTCATAATTGACATAACAAATACCACGTAGTCACTTTTATGGGGCTCACTTTTATGGGGCTACTGAACTGCTACATCAGTAAAGATTGCAATTTGATTCAGTACATAAAAGGAAGTAAAGCTCAAGATGGCGTTGTTTTCATCCTTGGCAGTAGAATTAGTCATGACTAATACGTACCTTGGCCACCCAAATGAAATCAGAGTAGTACATCCACAACATGCAACAATTATCATTCTTACTTTTTATTGATATAAGCCGCCTCTATTATAAGATTTGGGAGTGAAAAATGGACCGGGAAAGGAGAAAGTCCCATAACTACTTGATTAATATCGTCTGAAATGCACATAGAAACCACAGAAGATTAACTGTAGCTCAATAGTAGGATATAACCAGTGTATATTTTCTTGAGAAGAAGCATAAAACAAAAAAAAAAGTAAGATCCCCGTCAAACAGAGCTTGAATTGCATATTTCCGAAGATGATGTCTGACTAGTTTTTATTGAACGAACTATGGTTTTGAAATTTCCTGTTACAACATTCTCAATACTCATGAAATGTTTTGAAATATTTGGATAATGGATGATAGAAGTCTTTAGTTAAAGCATAGAGAATCTCATTACTACCCAACTGTACTTGTCTTAAACTTTGATGCATATTGTTTTAAGGGACTGACATCTCTATACCCACGTTGCCATGACCAACAACAATATTTTGCAACTTAATCATATAATTATGTGTTTATATATGCAGTACACCGAAGCCACCCACGATTTTCCTTATCACATTCATTGACTCATTTTACCGCGTACTGAAAAATTACCGAAAATCGACAACGAAAATTTTTTTGAATAGAACTTCCTTCTCTCCATAGTATTTACTAGCTAAAAGTCATATTATATATATATATATCTACAGAACCACGATGGATTTAGTTAACCACTTGCCAGACCGTTTATTGTTTGCTGTTCCTAAAAAGGGAAGATTATATGAAAAATGTTGTAACTTGTTAAGTGGTGCTGATATTCAATTCAGAAGATCCAACAGATTAGATATCGCCCTTTCCACTAATTTACCCGTTGCCTTGATATTTTTACCGGCTGCAGATATTCCAGTTTTCGTCGGTGAAGGTAATTGTGACTTAGGTATTACTGGTTTAGACCAAATCAAAGAAGCTGATATGTTTGATAGAATTGAAGATTTATTAGATTTAAATTTTGGTTCATGTAAGTTACAATTCCAAGTTCCAGCTTCTGGAAATGTAAATAGTGCCAAGGAATTAGTTGGTAAGAAGATAGTGTCTTCGTTTACTAAATTAACTACTGATTATTTTAAAGAGTTGGAAGGTGTTTCAGATGCTTCCCAATTATCTACTAATATCAGGTATGTTGGTGGGTCCGTGGAAGCTTCCTGTGCATTGGGAGTCGCTGATGCCATTGTCGATTTAGTAGAAAGTGGTGAAACCATGAAGGCTGCTGGTTTAAAGGCGCTTGAAACCATTTTATCCACTTCTGCTCATTTGATTTCTTCCACAAACCCAAAACATCCTGAATTAGTTGCAAAAATACTTCAAAGGTTTGAAGGAGTCTTAGCTGCACAAAAATACGTCTTATGTAGTTACAATGCTCCAAAGGCAATCCTGGCGCAATGCTTAGCTATTACTCCTGGAAGAAGAGCCGCAACTGTTTCAACATTAGACAAGCATTCTGACAACGAAGAAGATTGGGTCGCCATTTCTTCAATGGTTGAAAGAAAGAAGATAGGAGATGTCATGGATGAATTAAAACATGCTGGAGCTACTGACATACTTGTTGTTGAGATCGCTAACTGTAGAGTATAGAATTTAGAGTTGTACATATAATAGAAATCAGAATGTAAATTTCTCATTTTATTCTTATCACCTATTTTTATACATCGATACTTTTTATACCATCTTTGTCAACCACTTTAACATACACCCCCTTGAAATCAATAGGCATTCTAGTCTCCAATTCCTTTAAACACAACCTTAACAAGCCCAAACCTTCATCAACACTCATACCTTTTCTATAATGTTTATCTAATAATGAAGTTGTATAGAAGGCCGCATAACCATGAGCACCATAAGGCAATTCAACTTGAGTACCCAAATAATCTATCCAATTCAAGCTTGGCTTTTCGGTCTTTGTATCATAACCACCTATTAAACAATTAACTTGATATGGTTTACGTGATCTAATCGAAGAAGCCAATTGGTTTCTAACAAATGAAGCAGTTGCTTTAGGAGATAATTCAATATCATTTTCACGCATTGAGTATAATTGAATATTAGCTTGTACATATTCTGCAAATTGAACAGTATCACCCGCTTCACCAGTATATGCTATCAAATTATGGGCATTGAGCTGTCTGGTCTTATCATCAGTATCTTTCAATATGGAAATACCTCTAGTGGCTGCTTTGGAAGTAGCAATTATGGTAGCTTCCCCTACTCTAATTCCAAGAATGATATCCATAACTATATATGATTTTATAATAACAAATCAATTGATAAGTGGTTTAAGTATGGATAACGAAACTGACCTTTAGTTCGAAAATTTGCCTTCAAAATTTTTTTTCAGTTCCTCAAACAGGGAGGTGCTCAACTCAATAATTACGAAAATGGGGTGAGATGATAAATGAACTTTTGGAACATCAAGGAGTAGAAAGATTACAATACCTTGGGCATGAAGATGATCGAATAGCACCATAGCAAAGAAAGCTACACTCGTTTATCTCTACCACCAGAATGTGAGGTAGGATTTCTTAGAGGACATATTCCAAAGAGCTTGAAGTTACATTTAGTGATCTCTATCATCTGAAGAAGAGCGTATATAATCCTTGAGGTACACTCAGAAGCGAAGCATTGATCGTTACCTGACAAATCAACCCGAATCACATACAAAAAGGACCGAGTATACGAGGCAAATATAATTTCTTAGTTAACTTTTGAATAATTTTCAAATTTATTCATTTGAACATCCGAATACATTGATTTATTTAATCAATTCATTGACCTTCTTTTCAACCAAAGAAGTGATTAATTTATTCAAAGGACTTTCATTGTTATCAATTTGCGTGGTCAAATTAACCTCAATTTGTTTCGCAATTAATTTACCCATTAAATCAACTTCAATATTAACTGTATCACCGACGTTCTTTTGACTCAAAATTACCTTTTCTTGACTGTAGCTGATTAACATTATCGAGAATTCAGCATTTTTGTGATCAGCGTTTGTGATTGTCAATGAAGTTCCATCAATGGCAATGAAACCTTTATGAACAATGTAATTTATACATTCAGTTTCTCTCAATCTAAAAGTAAATGTAATAGCATTACCATCCGGAACTCTACGAACAATAGTGGCAATTGTATCAACATGGCCCTGAACAACATGACCTCCTAATCTCACATCGCTTGTAACAGCCCTCTCTAAGTTGACTTTAGATCCCGCTTTCAACTCGCCCAAATTGGTTCTACGAAGTGTTTCTGGGGCAACCCCAACCTTGAATTGTGTTCTGGATTCATCAAATTCTGTAACCGTTAAGCAAACCCCGTTTGTTGAAATGGAATCCCCCAAATGAACGTCTCCTAAAATAGAAGAGCAATTACCGATCGTGATAGACACCCCGTTACCTCCAGAAGAAGTACTGTCAATGGGAATATATTCTAAAACAGTTCCTATTATTTCGATTAATCCAGTAAACATGCTGAGTGGTGTTCCTAATTTGGGAGTATCAAAGATGCAAACAGAAAGAAGGTTCAATCTTTGAAGTCACATCTACAATTTTTCGCACACAAATCCGATCTCCAGGCCAGAGGAAATCCATAAGACAACGGAAATGGCTTTATCTTTTTAATACATGATCCTTAAAAAGAAGATAATACTACCGGAAGTGATACCTATTATAGTGATTTCTAGTTGAGTTATTTACCTCCTAGAATCTTGTTTCCCAAACCCATGAACCTTTAGCCCATGAACCTTTAGCCCATGAACCTTTAGCCCATGAAAGGTTAAATGCAATAGACATAAATCATCAGGATATTATACAGAACAAGAACGCTAGAGCTCCTTGTTTAGAATCTCACACTCCATTCATACCGATATCACAAAAGTGACTAGTATCTTCGTTAGGAATGTCGTAAAATTCAAGAAAAATTTAATTAGCCTTAGTTATTCTACTAACTGTATATATAGCAATTGATTTTGAACATTTATAGAGAATTGAACTATCTTAATTGAAAATCCTTATCTTAATAACTTGAACTTGAGAGGACTACGGGAATATTTTGACATACCCGATTTTGAGAAGTAGGACTGAAATTACTGAATTCTGTGTATTTTTTCTCACAGGCGAGTTACTTTTTTCACCTTCAGAAATCCAATTTTCATAAATTGTAAAATAGGCATACTTCCTGGAGACAAGATATAGATCGTAGATCATAGATGCCGTTCAGATTCCCAGTTAAGTTTGAAATACCCAAACACGCATATGTTAATGCCAGGGTTCTCAGAGACCAATTCAAGAGAATTCAATATGCTGAGCACGAAGTCACCAGAAATGCCTTAAGATATATTGCTAGAAATACTGACTTACCACCAAGAGCAAGATTGGAAGCTCAGATTCAACTTGGTTCCATGCCAAATTACACTTCGTTCAATCAAATCAGAGATAGATGCGTTGCGAGTGGTAATTCCAAATCTCTTGTCCGTGATTTTAAGTTGAACAGAACAGCTTTCAGAAACAAAGCCAGGGCAGGGTTAATTCCTGGTGTTAAGGTTGCATCTTGGTAGAGTCTCTTGATGTGTAGCAGGTTGATGTACGATGCTTCTTGTATATATATAATAGATAGTTTCAAATAGGATAATCTAATTTGATTTGAGAACAAAATTGTAGAATGAGAGGCTTTTAAAATAGCAACCACTGAAACAGATATCCTCAAACAACTTCTAAACTCTTGGTAATTTGCAATTAACGGTTCATTTTTAAAAGGTATCGATCTGTAGTTCATAAAACTTTTGAATCACTCATACTTGAACGAAAAAATACCATCGAAAAAAAAAGCTATCGTTCAATCTACTTTTTATCTATCCCCAGCATCTTACCAATACGCTCACCTTTATATTATGCTTCCAACATTCTTAAATAAGAGACCCATAGTAAAGTCTAGTCAAGTGATACTCCAGAGACGATTGACATTAAAGCCTGATTTGTCAAAATTTAAGTTAATCCCACAACCGGCAGGTCATATTGTCGGTACAGTGAACGATGCTTACAAGGCACCATTACCGGAACATTACGAAGGTAGCTATCATTGGACGTATGAAAGAGCTATTGCGATAACTATGATTCCATTAATGATGACTCCATTTGTGGCAGGAGTTGAATTCCCGATAATTGATGCTACTTTTTCGACCTTAGTTTTATTCCATTGCCATGCTGGGTTCAAATCTTGTATTATTGATTACATTCCTAAGAGAGTTTATGGATTCTGGCATGCGGCTGCTTGTAAGTTATTGACATTTGGTACCTTTTTTGGAATGTATGGTGTATATGTCATGGAAACTACAAGCAATGGTGTCTTCGATTTGATTAGGAATATTTGGGGAGCATAAGATTTTCCCACTTTTTCATATAAATTAATTTGTAAATATAGAAGGCAACAAGATCACATAATAGATATAATATAAAAAGAAGCTAGGTCGAGTAGTCTTTTTTTGTTGACGGATCACCTGTTGGTAAGTTCTCTTCTTTCGAAATTTTACTCTTTTGCATCAGAGAACAACCCAAAAAAATAAGGTTCGAAAATTTCAACCATCTCTTTTTGCTAACATTTATTCTCGTTTTTTTGTTTTTATTCTTCTTCATTCGGAGACACAACCTAATAATCAATCGACCAACTTTGATATATAATCTAGAATTGTCTCCAAAATGAGTGATACTGAGGCTATTGATTATGATAGGCAAAGAAGTGTAGATCCACAACCATATCCACAGTATCAAACTCGTATAGCTAGAAAAATAGACCATATTGGACTTCAATTACATTCTGACGAGGATGATGTTGTATTTTATGATGTTAAGGACGAGCCCGAATTTCACGTAACTCGTGCTTTGTTTATTGCAAATTTAAGACGTCCAATTAACTCTACTCATTTTCAGAATTATTTGAAGGATTTGGTAAAAGAAGGTGGTGATTTTTTTATTGAACGTGCTTGGTTGAACAGAGGAAGAACCCATGCTATAGTATTAGTTGATAAGGAGGAAGGGGCACAATATTTGCGTTCAAAGTTGATTGGCAAAATCTACCCACCTGAAGAAGAAGAACAACAATTAAGAGAGGAGTATCAATCCAAAGAAGCAGAAAGGTATGAAAACGAATCAAGAGACTATGAAAATGAATTGGACCGTATTCTGGACGAAAAGGAAAGAGAATCAATTAAACCGCCTGTCGAACCCAGAAAATATCTCACTGAAAGAAATCCCTTATACGTTGATTATATTCCAGTCAAAGCCATCAACCAATGGGTTTTTGAAGAAGATAAGGGACCAAGGAATGGGAAATGGAGAATTGACTACGAACATAGAGAAGGTGACACAATAGCTACTCACACCCTTTTAAACGGCGATTTCATTCCTAGATATCGTGCCCCACAGCCTCGTCGTTTCTATGACAGAAGGGGACCCTATGATAGACCACCTCCTCGTTATAGAGACGGAGGATACGACAGAAGAGGAGCTTACGACAGGCCACCCCCATCAAGAGGTGGTTATCCAAGGGAATATGATAGAAGGGATAGAGATCGTCAGAGGGACTCGTACGTTCCAGGGGAACGCTATGAGCGCGACGAAAGACGAAGCCGAAGAACAGATACTTATGAACCATCAAGACAAAGAGTTAGATCTAGATCTAGATCCAGATCCAGATCTCCATTATAAAATTAATATGTAGAAATTAATTAATTATGTTCCTTTCGATGTTAGACAACTAGCAAGAGTACTTTTCCTATATGTAGCCTTTTTGAAATTGTCGCCCTGAACTTGATTCATAGTGGTCTTAATCTTCACCTATCGTTTCTTGTCCTGTTTTGGCTCTCTTTGTAGTATTACTGTTATTTGCATCAGTTTCCTCAGAACTATTGTCTCGAGACCTTCTACGAGATGTCTCATTTGATAGACTATGTGTAGGTCATCCTTCTGTTGCATCAGTATTCGCCCATGGTATTTCAACCAAAGGAACCGTCGTTATTGAATGCCCAACAATAGTCTGTATCAATGCAGTCGTATTATTGGAATCGCAACTTTTAATATTCTTCATTACAATCGGTGGGAAATCTTCAACTGTCGAAGATACCAAAAATAATTTAATCAACGAATTAAAATACTTCGATACGTTTGAATCATCATTTAGATCATAACCTTCCTTTTTTGGATCTATCAATATTTCTGCGACTCGCACTATGGTAAAGGGAGGAGAATGTAAGAAATGATTAATACTATGGGCTTTTATTCTTTTGATCGCTGATATAATCTCATTCTTAGGTTCGTACGACAGTTCTACTATTTGATCAAGTCTTGTGAGTATTTTCGGTAGGAGACCTGTTTGCCACGGGATGGAATTTTCGCTCTTGTTAAATGTGTTATTATGTATTATGTTAGATAATTGATCCTCGAGTTCGGAATCTAATGGTGGAATTGGAAGACCCATATTCAGTGTATGATGTCAAAAAGAGGATTATACTTGTCCTCAAAAAAACAACAATCATGTTTTGCTAATGTTGCAAAAAAAAAAAGACCAATCCTAAGACAATCATTTAATGACGAACAAATCAAGGTAACCATTCTACACGTGTTACAGTCATGATAAACCATTGAAAGAATGTCAACGACAATAATATTGTTTTGAAATAAATTTAAATAAAATAGAGTTCTCAAGAGCCGTAGTTACATCAAATTTCCCTCCAAAAATGACATGATTTGGTAGTTTTTTGGGAATGCATTAAGTACCTCGTAAACATAATGATAATCAAGACATTATGATATAACATTTTAATCTTTAGACTAACAACTCGAGCAGCATTTCTCTAGTTAATGTTTGTATATAGAAGAAGCATTCTCAGAATTACCTCGTTGTAGGTAATTCTCAGAAGTGCACCAAAATTTTTTCTCAGGGCATGGTTAATTTTTCATTCAAATATCTCTAGACTATCATATCCTATATTGGTCCTTGGAACTATAATGTCATTAGCTAGAAACTTCTTAAGGGTAGGCGCTAGACGCTTGCAGACTAACTACACTTTCGGAGCCCAGGTTGTATCTTGTGTTAGACATCAATCCAGTAATACCCCTAAATCTCCACCACCAGTAGAATCAATTGAGATTCCAATTGAATCCAAACCATCAACACAATCTCAACAAGTTACAACTCCAAAAAAGATTGGATTAGCTGCTCAGGTATATCCATTAGACAAAACTTCCATAGATGAACAAGACTTAGATAATTGGATAGCAGCAGTTCAAAGCTTAAAACAAGGTAATCCAATTGAAACTCCAGAAGAAGTTTATATTAATGAATTTACTAAACCAGAACAGTATTTAGAGGAAAAATTTGAGCCAACTCAAGAACAAATCGAAGAGGCAGCCACATACATCAACAAGAGAATTCCATTAATATCAGACCCTGCAGTTGATAACTTGGTCAACCTTATAATGAGACACGGGAAGAAGGCAACTGCAAGAAAGACAGTATCTAGAGCTTTCTATATTGTTCAATTGAGAACAAGAAAAGATCCTGTTGAAATCTGGAGAGAAACATTAGACAAATTAGGTCCAACAGTTAGAACAAAAAGCTTGGCTACTAAAGTTGCAAAGAGTAGAGTTGTTCCAATTCCATTGAACGAGAAGCAAAGAAATAGATACGCGATTACTTGGATTTTGGAGGCATCTCAGAAGAAGAGATCTTCAGATATGGCTGTCAGATTAGCCGAAGAAATTATATCCGCTTGGGAAGGTAAATCAAGCGGTTATGAGAAGAGGGCACAAATGCACAAGACTGCGACTCAACAAAGAGCTTACATTAATTACTAAGCGAGGTAATTGCGATGTAGATTTCTGTGTCTGTGGCAAACATATTAAATTGTAAATAGTTCAATAAAATAAATAATTTATCTTTTACAACGTGAAAAACATTTGACTTTCTGTTTCTTTTGTGGTTGCGAAAATTTGGAAATTTATTTGTAACTTGCAATACAAAACCTTCTCTCTCTTTGTTATCAATAATGCATTTGATATATCGAACATATCATGATATTCGATTCAGGGTTGATCACTTTATTGTTGGTTATCGTCAACGCTACTACAGTCTCAATGGAAATCCACGTGTCATACATACAAAATTACAAAATCAGCAATTGATTTCATTAAGAACATTTCCACATGACAAATATATTATTGAGCCAAAGGGATTTTTAAACTTAGGAGATGACAGACTTAATTTGGAACTAGAAAGTAGGCAAATAGAGGATTTGACTGTTTACAATATCGATGATTTAATTTCCTTCGATGATAACTATATATCAGTTTCAAATTCAATCGGGAGAAACATTCTCAGAAGACCAATGAGTGAACCAAATTTAGAAAGAGAAAGATTAATTAGTTTAGAGAATCTTTTACACGTTGAAGTCGAAAAGGTCCCACAAGGCATGAAAGAAAGTTCAACAAGCACTTCTTTTCAAATGAACGGCCCACTTTCAATCGAGTGTAACTGCCCATGCCATCAACTCAAGGTTGAAGCTGGATTGAACCTTGAAGCTCCACAGAAGGTCAAAGTCAAAGATAGATTTTTCCGATTTGTTAGATCAAATTACATCAAAATTGCTAGCAAAGAAAGTGATTTAAGCTCAACAATGCAAGAATCTCCCATTTCTGAGTACGACAATGAAAGTCTTCAAAAGAATTTGGATTTACAAGATAATAGGATATCAGAGATTGTGTCCAATACATCAGATTTCAGTAGCAAAGGTGACCTACGCAGTACATCCTGCGGTGAATGCCCCGAGGATACGAAGAGACAAAAAGTTTGGAAAGTAGTTCTCAATGATGTTTCATTATCAGCTGCCAGACTCTCCACGGGCCACGGAGGTGATTCAATTGTCAGTTCTCATAATATTCGTGGTGATTTTATTGATGCGAAATCTTCATCATCAGTGTTGTCCACAAGGACCCCGAACAATGAAAACGATGATATATTCGCAGCTAATTTGGAACAAATCAAATTGAAATATCCAAGAAATACAAACAAGACCAATATGATGAAAATGAATTGGAATTATTCAAAGAGATAAGTAAGATTTTGCTCGGATGTTTCCGGAGTAATTATATATGAATTTATGAATGTATGTTGAATGAATAAGATTATATTGAATGTATAAGATTATGAGTATATTGGTGAACACACTACTCCTGCATATACATATACTCTATTAACCCTCTTTATATTTCCAAGTTTTTTCATTGGTTAAATCAAAACCCAAAAGAGAGAGAATTGTTTGTAAAAGCTACCAAAAGAAAAAAATTAAGTAAATAAATTTTTCAAATTTTGAACTTCACTAGCTAGTCTATATCTATTCAAGTAGAACCATATAAATAAAAGAAGAAGAAGAAGCAATGATTCGTGGATCAGCTGTTCGTCAAACTTTAAAAGGCTTAACCGCTCGTCGTTTTATTTCAACTGCTCAAACCAAATTCACCACTTTATCTAATGGTGTGACCGTTGCAACTGTATCCAATCCAAGCGCAAAGACTGCTACTATCGGTCTCTATATCGGAGGTGGTTCTAGATCTGAACACCCATACAACAACGGTGTTTCTGCATTGACTGCTGACATATTAAGTAGCGGCTCCGAAAATGGGGTTTTATTATCTTCGGAAAACACCAAGGAAGTCAATGGTATTATTGCCCAAACTATCAATAGCAATGTCACTGAAGCTGCCAAATTAGTTTCCAAGGTCGCTTCTAATGCCACAGATATCTTGACCAAGGGAGATTTTACTTCTGCAAAGGCTGCATTACTTGCTCAAGCAAATGCTATTGAATCCAACCCAGAATCTAAAGTCTTGGAACACTTAAATGCTTCTGCCTTCCAAGGATACTCTCTTGGATTACCAACTTTTGGTACTGCTGAATCAGTAGCCAATTTGGAATTGGATGATGCTGTTCGTCATTTACAAAGACAATTGGTTTCTTCTAACACTGTTGTTGCTGCTTCTGGTAACTTTGATCATGAATCCTTAGTTGATATCCTTGAATCTTCCTTAAAAGTTGAGCAAAACTTGAAGCCAGCCGTCCAACCTGCTTCTTTCTTAGGTTCTGAAGTTAGAATGAGAGATGACACCATGCCAAAGGCTTACGTCTCCGTTGCCGTTAATGGTGAAGGCTTATCTTCTCCAAACTACTACTTGGGTAAGGTAGCTGCTGCTATCTTTGGTAACTTCGAGCAAAACACTACTCTTGCTCCATACACTTCACCAAAATTAGCTTCTATTGTCCAAGAATACGGTATCGTCGACAGGTACCACCACTTCTCCAAGTCATATTCTGATGCTGGTCTTTGGGGTTTCTATTCTGAAATCTCCCATATCATGGCCGTTGATGAATTCGTGCACTTTGCATTAAAGGAGTGGAACAGATTATCTATTTCCATCACCGATGCTGAAGTTGCTCGTGCCAAGGCTCAAGTTAAGACCGCTCTTGCAGCTAAGTTATCCACTTCTTCAGCTGTTGCTTCCGACATTGCCCAAAAGGTCTTATTGACTGGTCACAGATCTTCTATCCACGATGCTATTGTAAAGATCGATGCTATCTCTACTAAGGACGTTAAGGCATGGGGCCAAGCTAAGGTTTGGGACAGAGACATTGTCATTTCTGGTACTGGTCAAATCGAAGCTTTATTAGATTACAACAGAAGCAGAAACGACATGGCTATGATGAGATGGTAATCATACTAAAAGGAAATTTATTTTGTCATTACCCAGTTCCAAAATCCTACTTTAGTTCATTATAATATTTTAAAGTCTTTATTGTCTCACGGTATATCTTTGGCATCTTGTAAAAAGAAAGTTAAGTAAGAATATTGTTGTACTCGATAAGGATTTGTGCTTGACATAGCTTGATGCGTTATGATTATTTTAGAGAGATTCAGAGACATATCGTATATAACCAATTTTTATCTTTAACATAATATTATTTTTCAAATATAAACTATTTATATTGGTAAAAAAATGGCAAAGCAAACGTGTAGGCGACATTTAAAGGAGTCCACTTTTCTTCAAATTTTGTTGAATAATCATGTCAGTCACAGCTGATAACACGAATTTCATACTTTGCGTATCCGTAGCACAGGTGCGATGAACATATATAGGTTTGTTTGTTCTATTCATCTTCAAGAAATTGATTTCGAAAAATCTAAGAGCTTCATCAACATCATCTGGTTTCCCCTTATAATCGGGGAAATATTTCTGCAAAGGAGATTTGTGAAGTTTCTTCTCAAATATGTCAATCTTATTTAAGAACAACATAAACGGAGTATTGGCAAACCAACTGGAATTACATAAGGAATCAAATAAAACGATGGATTCGTGCATTCTATTAACCCTTTCATCTTCAAATAACATTTGGTCATATTCTGAAACGGCTAATACGAACAAGACCGCAGTTATCCCTTCAAAACAATGAATCCATTTCTTTCGCTCAGATCTCTGTCCTCCAGCATCTAAAACTTTGAATTGGAATGAATTTATTGTAAAATTGGTTTCTGCGATACCAGTTGTCTTGATTCTACCTTTCAAAATATCGAAATCGGTACATAAATAGTTTGGATCAGCGAACTGTAGAACATTCTCAAAGTAATAATCTGCACTAGTTTCAAACTGAAACTCATTCGAACGTTCATAACATCTTTTTATTCCTTTATCATAATTCCATAGCTTGTGTATGGCCTCAGCTATTTCCAATCTTGAGTAATTGGCTTGATAAGACTTATTCTGTTGTTGTTGATAGTACTCTTCCAATAATTCTGGATCGATTTCATTGTTATCATGTTCTGTTGGACGACCTTTTGTCATTTCCCCAAAGGAACTCTCTGCTATTCCAGTACTTCTTAATCTTCTTTTGTGCTTTCCTTCTTCACTATATTTTAAAAGATAATCATTAATGAAACTAGCCCCGCCAGCCGCACCAGCATCTATTTGGGATAATCCATCATTTCTTAACACAATATGCCTATGTGGTATCAAAGGACTTTTGTCAGAATCACAATCCAAAGGGATTTTTAATTTTCTAGCTTGTATAATCAATGTTTTCATACTTTGTATAACGTCTACCCAAAGTACATTTGAATATTGTCTACGTTCTTGTTGAGTGAAGCCACCTTTATGTAATAATTTCATTTGCTTTAAAACCGTTGACTTCCCACTCTCCCCAGCACCCAATAATAATAATTTGACACCTTGTCTTGCATTTTGTTTGTTTCGGACGAGTCTTTGGTTTATAGAATCATTAATCCTTTTGTCTTGAAGGAAGTAATCTTCTTCTTCATTATCAACAGGCTTGCTACACAGGCAACCCATTTGAGATACCCTGAATTAAACACTTAATGTTAGCAAACTTGTAATAACAAAAAATCAAACAAATAAAAATTAAGGGGAAATATACTTTTTTTGGTAAAAGGTAACCTTTGCCATTTTGAGCTCTGATTGAAACTTTTTGCAAACATACTGTTTATACTTTTTCGCATTTTGTTTGAGATTAGAATTGCAACAAAAACAAATTTACGATAATTTTTTTTTTTTACATTGAATCCATTTGGGGATCTGTATATTTCATTCTATAAAGTTAAACAGAAGCCAACATAGTATATACCTACAACTATTGCTCCTAACAGGATGGAATTTTTCAAAAAGGAAAATAAATTCCATTTTTTCATAAATGTAAAAATCCTTCGTTTATTCAATACGTACACTTGGCCAATCTTCGAGTTCCTAAATGATGTCAAAATTGGAGAGGTGTTTGCTTGAGTAAACGTGTACTTAGGAATACTTGAAGTTTTAGAATTTGGCAACGTATACGTCGATGGGGAGTTTGATGAGTTTGATGATGTTGTGGCTTTTTCCTCATCCTCTTGCTCCTTCAAGAACCTGTGAATTTTCTTTGAGTGCGATTCGAATGGAATGTTAACCGTTGAATGACTATATAATGGTAACATCGAAGTGTAGGTAAACTTGCTTGGCTTCTGTTTGACATTCCACCACAATATTGTAAACGCAGAGAGAACTGCCATGACAACATAACTGGCGATGTTCAAATACGGTGTTTGTAAATAACAAATCTGAGTTCCATAATTGAACTGCTCATCTTCATCAGTGAATGACAACAATTGGACTGCAGGTTGCTTAATACCCATGGCTAAACTGATAGATTTCACCGTGATTTCTCTTTCATTTCCTTCTGGATGCCGTATATCACAATAATCATGATCATCACCCGAGAAAATTAAGTCTGGTTTAACCAAATCTAACAATTTCTTGGAAATATCCTGTGTCAAGGAATTCTGGTATTGGTATCCACGTCCAAGGACGTCGAATCTTTCAGATTCCCGATCTGGGCCACATGAAACTTGTGGATCACGGTACAAAGGAATATGCGATAGTAAAACTCTATGCAAAGTCTTTGGTTGATTTTGGAATGTGGTGGTTAAGAAGCTATTTGCTTTTTGATTAATCTTTTCGTTTTGGGATGACAAAGACGGTGTGTCTAACATAATAAAGTCAACCCCATTAATGGTCTTAACTTGTTCATCACCAAAACTTTTAATAAATCGGTCCCTTGCATGATCATTTATCAAATCGCCAAATCCAATATCATGATTTCCAGGTATATTCGTAAACCAATTACTATGTTGAACATATCTATTTTTATATTTATTGTAAAAGATTTTCATAAATCGTTTATATTGTGATTGGAAATATGAATCATCACTTGCTCTTCCATTATCCAACAAATCACCTAAGAATATAACATGGTTAGGTTGAAGATGCTGAAGTAGATACCTATAGTTCTTCTTTAAATACACATCCACCGTATGCTGCGATAATTTCAATAATAGCTTGTTTCTTCCTGGATAAGTATGATCATCAATTAATTGAGGATCGGCAATTAATAAAATATTGGCCCTAGAAGGAGGTAGATCCAGTTCTAGATTAGGCCACTGACATTTTGATATTGTTTTGTATGTTATTAGTCTTTCTTGTATATAGAATACCGCTATCCATACTAGGGATAGTATTAGCAATAGATGATGAATTGATTTAAATTTAGGGATCATTAGGTTCATTTATTGACATGTAAATTTTTTTGCTAATCGACAATAAAAGTTTTAAGTAAATGATCTGAATCACTTTCTTGTGTCCCAGATAGAATTTGACGGTAATAAGTAGCTATTTCGCTACTATGCACATATAGTTTGATTTGGCGTATCTCGAAAACAATGTGGGCACCGAGAAACTCAAACGATTCCCTGTCTGAATTCTTTTTTTAGTGTTTCTATTTTAGTACAAGGCAATTGTGATTAGAGAGAGAAACATTCTATTGGGTGCTGTGGCTAGTGTTGGGTAGTTGAACTTATCATGCTTTAAAGTTCTAGAACAACTAAAATAAGGGAGATCAGTTTGTAGTAGATTTTCATTTTATCTTTAGAGAGAAAACTTTCACAACTCGTTCATCAGATACATAGATCCATTTACTCCTGGATTCGACAAATTTAACCGAAGAAAATAGATACTATGTGTTGACTACAGAAAATAAAAATTGCAATTCCTATCATTTAATACCGGACAGAATTGCAAACAAATATTCATGTAAATCTAAACAGATATGTTTCTCTAAATATGAGAAAGATACCCTATGGTTAAGTTCATTCCAAAAACCACCGACGAAATGTTCAGTGACTTCCTAACCGACGAACGAAAGAAAATTTTGTTATCAAAAAAAATTGTAATATGATTCGAACCCAGCTGCAAATTATCAGTATATCAAAGTTCAGCATAACACCTTCCTCTGTGGTGCCCGACTTTTGTCGTTTACCAAGGTGTCGTCACAATAAAGAGATTTGACTATTGAAGTTTAAAATCATTAGTTCAATTTATAAGTTATATATTATTCATAAAAAGGTTTGAGGGCATATATGTGGGTATTAAGCAATGAATGAAAAAACCAAGAGTATTTATAAACTGACGAAGACGGTCAACAACGAAATAATCCAAGTTAAACCCGTGGAACCTAATTTGTTTCCTCCATTCTCTATAGGTTTGACCAAAGGTATTGACGAGTCCTTGGGAATCGAGCCAACAACTGGGGATGAATCTACACCTTGGGAAGAGCCAACACCTGGGGATAAATCTACACCTTGGGAAGAGCCAACACCTGGGGATGAATCCACACCTTGGGAAGAGCTGTCTTCTGGAGACAGTGCTACGTGGAGCACAATTTCATCAACAGTAGATGTAATAACCCTTGTGGTGGTATAAATCGAACCAGCTATTGTAGTATATTTACAGTCAGGTAGTGTTGTACAACTAGTAGTGGTAATAGTAATAACGCTGGTTACTGGAAGTGTTTGGACTGAAGTTAATTCAGGATAGCAGACAGTAACTTTCGATGTGAAAATCACAGTCGTTGTTTGGCAAGCTTCTCTTTCAGGACAAACGGTAGTTAAAGTTGTAGTAGTCAAGGTTTTTGTAGCGACGGCCCCGGAGACTGTTGTAGTGACTGTTTCCACATGCTCAGTACATGTATCCCGGTCACAAGAAGTTTTCGTAACTGTGATTTCCGTAGTAATTGTTGTATAAATTGTAGTCGTTGGTTGTTCTTGAGTTGGTTGTTCTTGAGTTGGTTGTTCTTGAGTTGGTTGCTCATGAGTTGATTGTTCTTGAGTTGGTCGTTCTTGAACTGGTTTCAAAACTACTTCTAGCGGGATGCAATTTTCATCCAACCCAACCTTCACGAGATATTGTCCAAATATTTCACAAGCACTGAATTGAACAACATCTTCACCTTCTGCACGACTTCTTTTTTCGAGATTGGAAAATGTTAGACTGAAGCCAGAGACTCCCCATCCACTAGCTGATTCTTCTCTTGCAACAACAATCATGAAAGAATCCGTATCAAAACCAATATAATTATCACTATCCATAATCAAATATCTATCCAAAATCGTGAACGAAGCACCTTCAAAGAGACTTTTCAATACTATATTGTTACCATTAGAACCAAATTCGTATTCATCGTCACCAAGGCGAGCAGTTATTAAGAAAGGCTCTGTAGGATCAATAGCAGATGATGGACTAACTTCGGGTGATTCAACGGTCGAGAGAGACTCCATTGTAACCGAAGACTCGTCTGGAGAGGTGGGTTCCGGTTCTTCAGTTTGTTGCGATGGAACACTTGTCTCTAGTTCTTCTGTACTTGAACTTACATCAGTCAAGCTGGTCTCGGAATCTTCAGTCATAGTACTTTCTGCATCACTGGTAGATGGTTCTGTATCACTAGAAGTTGGGTCTGCATCACTAGAAGTTGGGTCTGCATCACTGGTAGATGGGTCAGTATCACTGGTAGATGGGTCAGCATCATTGGTAGATGGGTCAGCATCACTAGAAGTTGGCTCTGCATCACTAGAAGTTGGCTCTGCATCAGCTGTAGTTGGCTCTTCATCAGTGATAGATGGCTCGTCATCTTCATCACCGGTTGGCTCTGCATCTTCGTCAGTAGCTGTTTCTGGATTTTCACCAGTAATTTCGTCTGGTTCTACTTCATCAGCAATTGGTTCTTGTTCTCTTTTACCAATAGTTGGTTCCTGGTATATATACATATTATGAGGTGAATTTGGTTGATGTAATTCATATCCAATAGATTTATCCCGGTAGAATAAAGCCGAATCTACCAAATCAAACTCTTCGCCCTCTTGTGCAGGGGTAACTAGGTGGTTGTTTTCAAAGACAAGGTCATGATTTCCCAGGACCTTTACTGCTAAAGCTTCAGTCACTGAAAAAATCAATAGTATAGCATTAGCTGGATATAAAAGCCGCATTTTATTGGAATTATCAAAGGGAAACTACTTTAAAACCAATTAGAAATTTGATCTGGGACCGGTGTCTAGGTATATTTATATCATGTTGATATTATTGATCGCAACCCAGGAGTAGAAATACACTTTAGATATTTAACTCTAAATCAACATACTTTCCCAACTATTCTAGACCAACGATTGCCAAGAAATGGAATAAAGATTCATACCTAACTTTATTTTAGCTCTTTGGTTTAAGTAAGATTTCAATTTTTTGAAGTCAAGCTAAATATGGAAGTGGCTCCTCCGAAAGTTCATTTCTACAAATCCAGCATATTCAAAGTTTTGTCGACAACAGATTTTCGAACCTTAAATTTTATTCTGCCTTACGGGAGGATAAACAAAGTTGTGTGAAATGTTTGGACTAAATGGATCTTCTATTTCTTATGTATCTCGATTTCTTTTATCAAATAATACATTTTCTTGAGTATTCTTAAAGTTTGGATCTTGAAAGACTTCATTGATTTTTCACTACCAAAACCGGACCTGCAATAAATAAGACAATCACTATCATGTTTACTCATTAACTTCAATTAAGCTCACATATGCTTCCACTGTTTAACGAAAACACCAACAAGACATGGACAAACCCGTCAAAAAAAAATCAAGATGCACTTTCTGAGGATCTCTTCCCCAGGCTCAAAACCAGGTCGACTGGTGATCTGCCCAAATCCCAAGGGAGGGGGTTGGTGCAACTAAGTTGCAGCTTGAATTCCGTGGCTTTTAATGAACAATCGACGTAGATGGTTGTGATATTGGTATTTTTCACTTCTTGTTGCAATTGTCATGTTGACATCCCTGTAAGTACTTTGTGAAAAATCCAGCTCCTAATAAAATCAAGACGATACTTATTTTAACACCATTAGCAATGATTTAATATTTACTATCAAATCTCTGTTTGTAACTATTTCTGTTTTTATGATTTGTATCTTTGATATGATCAACATTCTGAAATTCCCAGAATAAATGTGTGTGAGGTGACATGAATTGATGAAGAAACAGGATTTCATCATACTGAACCACACTTTGTCAAAAAATAGCACAAATGGGATTTCATGTTATTTTGAAACTTAATTATTGATATAATAGGCAGGGGTGAATTAATCACTTATGTTGATTGTCGAGGAAAGATAAAATTTTCAAAGTTAAATGTTTTAAATAATTAATTCAAAATGTAGAAAGTACGATATACGAATACAAAGTATATTCTTTTAAAGTATTAAATTTATCGGAGGAATATTAGCCATTGCCAAGATTCTGTCTGTCTGTCTGTATGTCTCTCTGTCTGTGTGGGAATTCAGTAAATGGTTACCCTACGCAAGCTCGTTTAATTCTGTTGTAGGAGATAATCCAAAAGCCTAAGCCGTAAACCCGAGACAACGGAGAAAGAATATTGAACTAGAAATCCGCAGAGCGGAGTAACAAAGAGTGGACAGAGTCCACGTATACACAAACTCAGAGAGTAACTAGAAATCCCCGCAGAGCGGAGTAATGAGAAATTGGACAGAGTCCTAACATGCAGAGCATATCTAGAGAACTCCACAGAGTGGAGGTATTGGACAGAGTCCAGAAATATTAATATATAAGGGGATGAAATCCCAGAAACTATTTGTAGATTTAGATTAGAAAATATCAATAATATAAATAATAATTATATCAATTACAATGAGCAATACTAATAAATCTCTTATCCAGAAGAAACAAAAGAAAAACAAGGATGACTACGAGCCTGACTTACAACA
>LQMZ01002473.1:92275-126671 GCA_001655765.1 Hemisphaericaspora gorwae
GCAAGCTCGTTTAATTCCATCAATTATCTTTTTTTCCCCTCTTGTTTGTATGACGAGCATCATATAGATCAATACAAAACTTTACAATTTGAATTGTAGAACATAAAAAGTATTGTTCATAACAAGTTACAAAGATTAATGGAGTTGAGTGAGTCATTGTCAGAGTTTGTATTCGTTGTAATATTGACGCCATTGATTATAATTTATGTCTTTTTTAAATCACTTCAATATTTCAAAGATGTTCCTGACCTTTATCTTTTAGAACAATCTTTAGTCGATGCAACCAGACTTCAAAATGAATCTCCCATATACAAATCAAACAAATTAGAAACCGCACATATTAGATCGGGATTGGAAATCAGATATGATTCTTATAAGTTACGCCAAGGCAACCTATGTGATGTTTGGAGTATACTAATCAATCACTTAAAAATTGACAGTGGTTATGGACTTCAAATTGAGGAAACATTTAATTCATTTTCAAAATTGAATTGGATTATACAAAAACTGGCCACGACTTTTACAGAAGGGAAATTTAAGTGTATTAGAATTCCTATTTTACATGAGATAAATTATAAGTGGATAGTTTTTGTTTTGGCTGGATTCATATCTCAAACAACCGTTGAATTTTATGATGGCGAGGTACACATTCCTGAAGATACTGATGATTGGACCGATATTGACGTTTTAGATATGCCTGAGTCTGAAATTCCGAACTATTCTGATCTATATGTATACGAAAATACTTATACACCAGACAAAGACAAGGGAATAGCCATTAGGATCAATAGGAAATTGAACGGTGGGATCATGTCAACTGTTGAATTCACTCAATTGAACATTGTTAGTAGTTTAGCATCAACTATTAAACATTTATCTTCTCGAGATTCGATCACTATCAGAGATTCCATGTTAATTGTAACTTGTTCAAACCCTTCTAATGACCAATTATTAAACACGATAACCAAATTTCTAGTTGGTTTAATAACTAATCCAAGATTATTTATCACCCAAGATCCATCTAAAATCACTTCGATTAATCCAACCATATTATCGATTCCCGAAAATTTACTCCCAACTCCACCTCCATCTAAATCAATTTCGCAAATCGTGATACATTGGTTATTATGTCGAGGAATTTTCATCAGAGGATCAAATAAATTACGATTAATATATTCAAATAATTCAATCAATTCTCCAAATTCCAAGTTCAGCCCAATTGAGATTTCGCATCTTCGTTCAATCCATCAAGCACGCATAATTCAAGAATGGGGTTTCTACAATGTTATTGGCCCAATTATTCTCACTGACTATTTTGAGTATCGTACTTTTGCTCCCGGCGCCTTTGGATGTATCTCCCAGTCCTTAGAAGTGAAATTGACTCATTTGGACCACCACGGGATTGGTATAGTAAACATAAGAGGATATGTTATCGGTAAAAGTGTAAATAAGGTGATTGGAAGGGAAATGGAGCAAGGCAATAAGGAGGTCATGGGTAATAATGACGGCTTTATGCCATTGAGAAATGTAAGAGGGAAATGGGGTAATGACGGATGCTTGTACATAATGTAAAGATATAGGTAATTTGTTTTTTTTTATTAGGTTTTTTAGAATTAGAACGCCTACTTAACCCTCATTCTTATGAAAGTAATGCTTGAAGAGTAGCTTTGGAGAGTTTCATGTTTTGAAGGACCCCAAACTATCTTGTCAGCTTGTGACAATAAAATATAGATATCGGAGAAGTATTCGATCACTACAAGCTATACGTGTGAGTCCTTTATATGTTTATTAATCTATAAAGCAATAAAACAATTCTAAATATAATGAATTCTTTGCTTTTTCAAAGAAGTATCAATCGATTCGCCACATCTCTTTCTAGAGACAGGAACTTCAACAGATTGTTCTTCAATGAATACCTTCTTATTGATTTGATTATTGAAGAATTTATTAAAATTGATCTTAATAAAATTCAAATTATCATATTTGAAATTTTCAAAGAATAATTTCCATTTATCTAATCTGGTTTCAATAACAGTATGAGTAGTTTCCCATTGAATTTCAGTGGATTCTTGTTTGACATTGTGTCTTTTAATAAAATCATATCCAAAGATGATTAAAACGTTACACCAATTTTCATACTTTAATCCAGACAAATACAATTCATAATCCAAATATTTTAAACAATCCTTTTCGACATCTTTTAATAATTTAACCGTGGTTTCGTTTGATGGTAACCCAAGGATTTTTAACCAGGATTTCAAGGAATAGTTATAATCTTGATTAAACTTGGATGAAATAATGATCATCCCCAAAAATAACCTTTTAGAATCCAAACTTGGGACAATACCTGATTTGATGAGTTTAAACAAGTAGAAGCAGGTTAATTGTAAGGTTTGAATTGATGTTTTGGAACGTCTTAAGATCTCAAAGATATACAAACTCAATGATTTGGGATCAATAGAATCTGACCCATAAATAATCTTGAGTAAATTAATAGAACAATTAATTAAGATTGAATTGAATTGAGATTTGTTTAAATGTTTGGTATAATAATTCACTTGATTTGGTGATAATGTTTCTGATTGGGGTGATTGTTGTTGAAGGGACGGAGTACTGTTTTCAACGGAAATTGAAGGTGGTGGAGTCAATAATGAAGTGGCAGTAGCAGTAGTATTAGAAGCCACCTTTCTGAAACCAACAGCTTCCCGGTGTTGTTCCAACTTAATATCGGTAGTTAATGGAGATGGTGAATGCATACTTGAATGGTTGCGAAAAAAGATAAAGTCAAGCTTCTAGGATAAAAAATCAAAAATAATAATAATAATAACTCCTTAAAAATAATAATAATAATAATAACAAAAAACCTAATAGAACGTAACAAAAGACGTTTAGTAGTTAACTGGTTGCATTGTAGCTGATATTGAAAATGTAAGAAAATGTAAAATAAAGTTAAGTAAGGAACTAGTATTGGTTTCTAGTTTTCTTGTAGTGTTCTTTTTTTTTTCTTTTGTGGTTTGCTATTTCAATAATAATAATGTTATTATCGACCCTATATGAAATGTATGTTTATCCTATTGTAATGTAAAGTTTAATTCCCTGGAAATGAAATGAATGAATGAATAGCCCTAAATAAAGTAACCTAATGTGTTTAAAATAATAAATAAATAAAAAATCGTAAAAAATGAATTCGTCAAAGTCGTTCGTCTGGTTGTTGGTTGTTGCTGTCTAGATACCTGTTCTTGATATTATCCACTGTGAATAGTTTAATACTCAAAGAAGGAAAAACCTGATGGTAAAATAAGAATAAAAATCAAAAAAATCCATCATGGTTATCAGTTCCTTTAAATATATTAAGCTTTTCCCACTTTCCCACTTACTCCATTTTTAAAATGAGTAATTCCTGCATATACTCCAAGATCAGTCATTTCGTGAATTTCTTTTTTTTTGAATACTATATTTTTGCCATTGTATAATATATTTTTTTGAAAGTTTGTGAGTCAATCTTCTTTCAACTCACGTGACTTAGGCAATTTTATTACTCATTCGTTCAATTTCTTTTATTACCGAGAATTCTCCGGTTTCGCCCATTTCAATTTTTGCTTGTCTTTGCCGCTTCCCCGAAGTTAATTGCTATCGGTGAGTCTTGCCAGTTTCAAAGAAAATGCCGTCATTTACTATTTCTAGAAATATACGGGAATATGCAGGATAACGCCACCTCCACCTCAAGACCAGATCACACACATTTACTGCCCGCCACACACCACACCACACCGCTGTGTCATTGTGGCAATTCGATATACATCTCCCACCGTCGTTATTTTAGTTGTCTATCAGCTGACTACATTAAGAGGAAATGCAACTGTACAAAACAAAAGCGTCTGTGCAAATAAACCAATTGCCTAATTCAAAAAATGACTATTAGAAATGAATAACATTCATGATCCATACTTCTCATGAATAAATAGCATTTATTAGTCATATTGATATAGTTACGAACTATTCAACAGTTTGCTTTACCTTTCAAAATTTTAAAAATGGATATCGTCATATTATCCAGCATTCTATATACTTATTGTCTATTTAACGTCTTCCACTGTTTCTCTTACCTCTCTTCTTCCCCATCTTCGCCTCCTTGAGGAAACCTGCTGAACCCAGTACCGTCGATATTGCTTTCTATTACCTGTGATTGTTCATCCATTTGATCTTGATGTTCTTTTAATTTCTTATGATCTATTACTGTATAGCCATTAGCATTGCCATACCAATATTTATTAAAGCTCCACATCACTAGTATCTTAGCCATGTCCCATGGACGAAATTCCGGCCACAATTTGTTAATAAATACAATTGTGCAATCTGTCGATACACATTGCCATAATAAAAAATCAGAAAGTCTATAAGTCCCCGATGTCCTAATCAATAGATCTAAAGGAGGTGCCTCCCTGGTGTACAAGTTGTCATCCAATTCACTCTTAGTAATTGCTATGTTGAATTCATTTTTTGTTGATTTTTCAACTACTTCTTTAATCATATGTGTCATCTCATCTCGAGAAGTATATGGAAAACAGACATTTAATGTCGCTCTTTTATGATCCTTGGTCATTTCTTCAGTTTCTTCCAATACTTGCAACACATCTTCAGGTAATAAGTTCTTATTTCCAATAATTCTAATCCTTACTCCATATTTCTCAGCCAATTGGCCATGCTCGATAATTTGTCTGAATTTGGACTTTGCTAATTCCATCAACCACTCTACTTCATAATTCAGCCTTTTAAAGTTTTCAATTGAAAATGCATAGACAGTAGCAGTATCAACTCCTGATTCGTACAATAACTCCAATACACTTGCCATGGTTTCAAATCCTAAACTATGACCTTCTTTGATTTCAATCTTATGATTTTTGGCATATCGTCTGTTTCCATCCATAATTATTCCAACATGTTTTGGGACTGGTCCTGTCAGGATTATACTACCAAAAACTTGCTTCGCTGTTTTCAAGACTAGACTATAACCTGGAAATGTGCTTATCCAATCCGACATTTAGTGAGAATGTAAATGGAATGATGCTAAATGAGATAACTAATATTACGGGATTCCACTACGATTGGAAGACTTATTTCTTCAAGTAAAATATTACAGGGATATTCTCTCTGGTAACAGGCTCTACTTTTATATTTGATATCAAAATCAGGAACTAAATATCAAATTGGGTGGAACGAATCTAAGCTTGCTAAGAAAACTTTAATGTATTCCAATAATGAGGTGAACGAAAAAAAAGCCGATTGCTGTCAACGAGGAACAAATGAACCGCAACAAAAAATTAATGAAACGTTACTGCTTTCTATGTCAGGACCTCACTGTCTGGTACCTCTTAAATATACGAAATCCTCAGAGTCACCCTCATAGAAATATATCACTCTATTATGTTTCATCAATACCAAGTCACATTTCTGCTTCCGGGATGTACTATGAAGATAGAACATTTTTCTGACCAGAGGTGTGTTGCAAGCCATTATTGCCATTCACCTATACGATAAAAAGTAGACTGAATGTCTTATAATTATCATACGTGTTGTATTTTAAAATTCCTTCTGTGCTCTAGTGTATTTAGAGTATGAAAATTGTGTGAAATCCTGCTTTGACATTGTTTAATTACTTTTGGTGGATATTTGACAAATTTTTTGCCCAAATGTATAATTTCTTACAATGATACTTACTCATATTAATTACAGAATTCACTTTATATATTAACATTGACTATTTACAAGAAATTACTTAATAACTCAATTTAATACTCTCCTTATCATTCTTACTACCCGAAAACCCCAAATAAGCAAAAAGTCTACTCCATTGATCCTTTTTATGCAACATGGCTAATATCAATACGGCTGGAAGATGCCACACCGAACACCAAAACAACTTTTTGGCATGAACCCCCGCCAATGCCAATCCTTCACTTGTAGGTTTTGAACCAGATTTATAATTCTGTCTTTGTTGCTTCCAAAATTGATATGCCAAATAACTTAACCATCCATTCACAATTCCCGAATCAATTTGGAATACCCAATCGGTAACACCATAGTAACTTAAGCCAAAACACAATGGGAACATCAATAATGAATATCTTAAAGCAACTCTCGCATTTAGCTTTGGATTTTCACTTGCGGCCATCACATAACCGGCTGATTTATATTGTTCTGCAATACCATGGGAAAGTGCGTTAAAATGAGGGAATTGCCATGCATACAATAATCCTGCTAGACACCATGCGCCAGGTAAGGATAACGGGGAAGAAGCTGCCCAACCCATCAATGGAGGGATAGCACCTACAATTGCACCAACCCAAGTATTTATAATAGATTTTCTCTTTAAAGAGGTATAAATCCAAGCGTATAATACAATATTTGCAAATCCTAACAAGGATACCGTTGGGTTAACACCAAACCATAACATAGTACATCCCAAGGATCCAGTAAGGGCAGCAAAATTATATGCTTGTTGAGGGGTAACCAATCCTCGTACTACTGGTCTCCCTACAGTTCTAGGCATTTGTTTATCAAATTCAGGCTCTCTTCCCATATTGATGGCATTGGCTGCACCTGAACATAACCCAGTACCAAAAGTTAAGAATAGCAATTCATGTAACGTGACTGAAAGTGGCGAGATCGCATAAGAACAAATTGAACTTAGCGTGACTAACACGGTCAAGTTAGGTTTAGTTAATTTCCAATATGCATTCAATTGAGTCTTTAATTCCGATTTAGACTTAGGTATAGTTGATATCGGTGTTGTTTGTTTTGCTGCTGATTGTTTCGGAGTTACTTTGAAAGGTAATTTAGGCCCATCCATTGATAATCCTTGCGACAGTTGGGCTTCTGGTTCCTGACATGTTAAAACTTTAGAAGCGACGTTTTCCAATATATGGCTCTGTTTGACAGTAGAAGTATGTTTGGTGGAAGTTCTTGAAGGGGAAGAAACGAAAAGCGATCGTTTCCTTATTGATTTACATAGATATGTATTCCCAATAAAACTTTGATCTATCACTAACCTTCTTTTAGTATTATGAAAGAAATAATTGAAATTGCTTGCGGAATTAAACCTAGGAAAGGTTATAATCGTCCTTGAAGACATTGTAAGAAATGGAATAGTTAAAACGGGTTGTGGAAAATCGAACTAGTTTAGGACAAGTACTTATTTTGATTTCTCTCCTCTTGGAATGATAGATTTTGGAATCCCTTGACTTGATTTATAAGTCTTTAAATTTTTAGTCTATTTCCCAGCCAGATGGATGTTTCAATTGAATATTATTAAAAGTGACTTCCCAATTTACTATTTGGTAGATTACGATTTGATAATTTTTTTTTCATGCAATTTTTTTGGGTCTTTGTTTCTCCTCAATGGTAAAATTAACGTGTCCCTTGTTAAAAAATGTCTTAGCTAAAAAATGGAGTCAACAAATGCAGTCTCTCATTAAATAAACCGTAGGCTAAGAGTAAAGAGAATACATAAAAATACAGAAAAGGTAGCCACGATGCTTTGTTAACTCTTTGAAGAATTGTATATTTTGCTGAAAAATCTATTATACAACAGTTCTATTCATTATCAACTACTATACCATCTGCCTTTTCAACAGAACCATTAGCTTTACTTTCATTCAATTTTTTGTTTTCCAATTTGTTTTCAATCAAGTCATGGAATGCAATGATTGCTCTAACTAAAGTACTAATGTAAACAATCATGAGCTCATCATTGGTCTTCACAGTAAACGCAGTGGCCAATGGGTTGGTATTGGAAGCATCAGGTACTGGTGGTTGAGCTAAATTTGGTAACAAATTGAATACATTTTGTAATTTACCCAAAATTGTATGATTTATAGGTAATTTTTTATGATATACTTTATCCAAATAATTTGCAATTTCTCGTAACTTTTGGTGTAATCCCAATAAGGATTGATAGGTTTGAGTAACTTTTAAAGACAAGTTGCCTGCGGCTTGATCTCTGATATCCCTTAATAGATGTTCAACCCCAATTTCTTCTGCTTCTTCAGCTTCAATCAAAGAAGGAACATGAACAAATGTTTTTTCAGCTGCAGAACCATCATTCTTGATATCTTCAACTGCAAAATATGCATCAGTTGGAATACCAACTTCTCTTGGTTGCACATCAACAATTAACAATAAGGGGTTTGACGTATATCTTCTAAATACATCATTTATTTTCAAATCTGATGGCTTTAATTTTGGACCAGAATGGTACCAACCGATCAATTTCTCTTTGGCGTTAATCTTCTTAAACATTTCTCCCATTGAATCAATAAAGTTATGATCTAGAAACCAAACACTTGGATTTTTCTCATCTTCTTCAAAAGGAATCGCATAGGAATTAGTGACATTTATCTTGTCCCCTGAGTTATCTCCCAATATTACACCAACAACTCTTTTTTTAGAATCTTTGGAAACTCTATTATAATGATCTACAACAGATAATAATACCAATGGAGAGACGGCAATAGTTTTGCTCAAGAATGTTTCCTCACTAGTAGTTGTAACTGACGTTGTCATTATTGGTACTCTATATTAATAAACTAGATGATTAATCTATGCTAAATTTTACTTCGATCCCAATTGGAGTGAATTGAATTGGTTTCTATCAAAAGGTGGGTTTGTCTCAACTTCTCACTGAAAATTAAAATTTGCCTTCAACAGCTTTTTGCAGGTTGGGAAGAAAAACAGAGAAGGACGTGTACCTTGGATAAAAAACATCATCTCTTCTTTCATCATATGTCACTTAAGATACTGACTACTGGACACGCTAGTAAGGAAACAGTAATTCATGTTCGGTCAAATAGTAATAGGCCCGCCAGGGGCAGGTAAATCAACTTATTGTCATGGAATGTTTCAATTTATGTCGGCGATCGGCCGAAAACTGTGCATTGTCAACTTGGACCCTGCTAATGATAGATTACCATACCCAAATTGTGCATTAGATATACGTGATTTCATAACTATAGAAGATATAATGGAAGAATTGAATTTGGGTCCTAATGGAGGATTAATGTATGCATTGGAACTGTTGGATCATGAAGGTATTGAAATGTTTCTCGGGAAGATAGATGAGCTAGTTAAACAACAAAATTATATTATATTTGATTGCCCAGGACAAGTTGAGTTGTTCACTCATCATAACTCATTATATAAGATCTTTAAAACTTTGACTCAGACTAAAAGAATGAGATTATGTGTTGTTTCCTTAGTCGATTCTATATATTTGACTAGTCCATCTCAGTACATTTCAATATTATTACTAAGTTTAAGATCAATGTTACAATTGGACTTACCTCATGTCAATGTCATCAGTAAAATAGACATGATACATAAGTATGGAGATCTACCATTCAGACTAGATTATTATACAGATGCACAAGATTTGCATAGACTAACCCCATTATTGGAACAAGAATCAAATACAGTATTAGGAAAAAACTATGTTCGATTAAGTGAGATGATTGCAGAATTGGTTGAAAAATTCCACTTAGTTTCTTTTGAAGTATTAGCAGTTGAGAACAAACAAAGCATGATCAATTTATTGAGTGTAATAGATAAGGCGAATGGTTATAGTTTTGGAAGTGAAATCGGTGGTGATTCTATATGGAGTGAAGCTACTAGGGCAAGTGGTAGTGGAGCGTACCAAGATTTTGATATACATGAACGTTGGATAGAGTATAAACAAGAGTACGATGAACAAGAACATAAACAACACCAAGAATTATTAACTGAAGTGCAAGGACAGAAACATGAAGTTACAGAAGATGAAGAATGGGAACAAGCATTAAATGATTGGGAGAATAAACATGGAGGGAAAGGAGCTCTCTCGAGATAGTGCGAAATCACAGGGCAACTAAGTATTAATAAGTGTAACAAATCTCAGAAGTAAAGTCATATCCTTCATAACGTGCAACTTGATCAAAAATTTCATTACTCTAATCAGGCAATCAAAAAAGTTTTTTTTTTGAGTTTGTATTTGGTTTTTTTAGTTAAGATGATCATTCTCTAATTCATGGTTATTCAAATTCTTTAAATAGAAATGACATTACTAGATGATATAAACGACATTTCTAGCACTGAATATGCAGAAATATTAACTAATCGAATAACGATTACTATAAACAATCTCCAAGATAAATTAACTACTCTTAAAGAGCAAATTTTACAATATGAAGCATTACAGAATACCATTCAATTACAAACTCCACCAGTTTTGATACACTTAGGCGAAGGTTACTTTGTCGAGAAGACTATTGAAGATGCTACTCAATTCGTAAACAAGAGACTCGAATTGTTCAAATCTGCTTCCACTGAAATTCAAAATAAGATAAATGAAGCATTTGACACCAAAGAGAAGTTCATAAAATTTAACCAATTCACAGAGAATAACGAGAATCATGAAGATTCCCAGGAAAAGTTGAATGAAGAAGGATTACCATTTTTGGATATTCAAGAAGAAATTGATGACAATGGGAATGTTATTAATGTAAAAATAAATGATGTTCCACTTGATATTGAAAAGGAAAACAATGAAGACTCCAGTAGGAAACAGTCCGCAAACAATAATAAACCTTGTCCTATAGAGAGCAGCCAAGAAGAGTCAAATATGATTTCAGATTCATCCGCTATGCACGCAAAAAAGCAAAAATCAATACTAAAGACATCGGACACAACAGATGCTGATGTGAAGAAACCAAAGATTGAATATATCAACGAATCGCTAAACAGAAATCAGTCTTCCCCGACTCAACTTAACGCCGACAAGAAGCACCACACCGAGGATATAGATCAATTGCAAGAATTGTTCCAAGATATGGAATTGACGACACAGAAATCAATGCCCAACCATTTTGATCAGGATGAATTATTGGAGAAGATAGATCAGTTGAAGATCGATCCCGAGGAAAAATTCAACCTTAAACGAATATGCCTCGAAGAATTCAAGAAGCTTCAAGAAGCAGAAGAAGAAGAAGAAGTAGGAGAACAAGAAACATCTGAAGCAGACAAAGAGTCCAGAGCAAAGGGGATAGCGATTGATCAAAGTAGTCTACTCGAATTAGAGCTATTAGCTGATGAATTTGATGACACGGGGTCTTCACCCATCAACTATGCAGATGATGAAGAATGGGAGTTTGAATTTGATGAAAATGACGAAGAAGAAGAAGATGATGATTTTGCAGATCAGTTCTTGTACGGCACCACAGAGCCTTCTAGCACTCTTGGTCTTAATGAAAACTCGAACAATTTATTATGGAACCAAATTATGAAATTACGCCAAAGTAATCTCAAGCCGGATGCGGAACCTCCAGTAACTCTCGAATCGATAAAACAAAAGAAATCTGTTAGATTCGCCGAAAAGTTGCAAATCAAGGAGGTTGAAAATATAAGTGATTCTCTTAAAGATCCTCCTAGGGATTATGATGATGATAATGGATCAAGTGGAAAGATGTCGTTGTTTAAACAAAATAAGATTATGCAAAGTAGATTGAATGAGAAAAATATGGGTAACATGGCCGAAGACGGATCGGTAGTTACTGATGTAATTGAGAATCAAATCATCGAAGCCCCGGCAATAACCAAAAACATTGTTGAAGATAATCTCATTGATACCACGAAAGCTTCCAATATGATACTAGAGAACGAGATCATTGAAAGGGCACTAGATGGTCAGGCTGTTGAAATAGTTACTATGAACCCAAGGATTGAAAATAAAATAATTGAGAGATCTCCAATGGTCGAAAACCATATCACCGAGACATCTACCACGCAGAGTGTAAATTCCAACGTTGAAAAAGAAACCCAAGAAAAGTCGGCGGATTCGAGTTCGGCGAGTGAAATCTTTGGAGCAGAATCAATAATTGTCAATGATATCATTGAGAATGATTTAGAAAGATCACAGATCTTAGAGGACAAGCGAGCTACATCGGGTCATATTTCTAAGTTCAAACAGTCAAGGTCAACACTACACAATCCTGTGAAAATTCCGGCTCCAGTAAATGCAAGGATGGTGCCCATTCCGGATAAGAAACCAGAGTTGGAAGATAACGAGGATAGCGAAACTACTGGAGAAGCAAAAGAAACAAGAGAGTCATCAAACACAACGGCGCCCCTGAGAGCACCAGAAACTGAAGCAATCAAGGAGGCACAATTAGATTATCAATCGCTTTCATCCGATCTTGATACTATGGCTAAGGCATATATTTTGGGAATGTACGATGATGATATCTCAACTGAAGGACCTGTAGTGGATCAAATAGATGATTTTGAGGTATTGAACAGGATGTTAGAATCGATGCCAATGCAGAACGTTACCGAACCAAAGATAACCAAGAAACGTAACGCTACAGACGAGTTTGATTCCTCTTTGGATGAAATTGGTATGGAGGATAGTATTGAAAGCGAGGAAGAAGGGTCAAACGAAGGAATGGAAGACGACGAAGACGACGACGAGGACAGCAGACCAATTTTAGTGGATAAAGTAGTTGAGAAGGAAAATATAGTGGTTGACAATGATGAATTGGAGAATGAAATTCTCCTTCTGGAAATAAACGAGAATTATCATCGATTGCGGAACAAGCTAATCTTACAACGTAATGGATACAAGAAATCCCAGAAAGAATTAGAGATCGAACCAATAGATGAATATGGAAATGAAATTAAGGTTAGTAGATTCAAGGCAGCTAGATTGAGACATTTGCAAGATATAGAATAATTTTACAATTCAGATATGTGTGCCTTGGGTGAATTCCCCGGACTTCGCACGGATTGTGGAATATTTTCCTTGATGCCATGAGTGAAAAAAAAAGAAAGTGCCAAATATTCGGAAATATTTTTTCGGAGTTCGAATAAGTTGATGACATTAAGCTTTTCTGGTTCAAGCAGAAGGACTTGCTATTCTGATACGAAGCTATATAGAGAAATAAAAATATAGGAAGCGGTTATTTTAAAAGCCATCAAGTAAGCTTTAGATGTGAGATTTCTATGTTTAGTGGTACCTTCAGTTTTGTTAAATAGAAAAAGACAGGTTTGGGTTATGTATGTGTAGTAAGTGTGTTCGTGAACCGTGCTTTGAATAAAAGAATAGATTTCTGGGCAATGATCAGTTATAAAACAATAAATAAAAAAATGTCGTTCAAGTCATACACGATGCAATCGTAAGATATAATGTACTAGGCAACAGGATTTTTGATTGTTAGCTCGGAGTTACTAACCAATTAAATTCAGCCTATTTATTTTTTGTTGGTTGAAGTATCCGGGGGAATACATTTATGCTTAAGGAACAAATCTGGAGTACAGGTTAAAAATAATATGTGGAAGGTGCAAAATTATGCAACCGAAATGGACTTGGAGATCCGGGAAATCAAGTTAGATAGGGTCCTTGTTAAGTTCTATATATTGAAAAATCAACAAATTCTCAATAGAAGTATCATGAGTTGTTGATTTAGAGACTCATAGATTTGAAGCAAAGATTTTGAAAAGGGTAACCGAAAGGTTGTAAACGAGTCAATGGATTTTCTAAAAACTCAGGAAAAATCACGGTTTTGAACACAAAAGAAGAGTCAATATAAGACATTAAATGTTGTTCGATATTTAATTCGAGTACGTTAACGTAGTCGTATGTTTCCAAACCTTCATTAGCATAAACCTGCTTGGGAATGAGAAGCCTGATTCTTCATCGGCTAGGAATAGAAAATGTTTGTAGACCTTCCAAGCGAAAATTCCAGAAAAAACTTCAATTGACAAATTTATTCATAGACCCCTCCATTTTGCCCCACCATAATGTGTCAACTATTCTCGTGTCTTGCTTATCTGAACAACTGGATTCCAAGCTGATTATTGACCACAAGGAATATGACTAGTATTTATACCGTGGATTCGATAGTATGTTCAACTACCCAACCTTCGGAAGTATAATTTCCGGTCACTTGTTTTAATTCCGATCTGGTCCTTTTGAAAATAAAATAAAATAAAAAAATATTCCCGTGGAAAAGCTGATGCAGATGAGTCGATTCAGATGGAGTTTAGTGAATATGCGAGCCAAGATGGTCCGGTCTAGTAAAACATTACACGCGAATGCCCCTTGTTACAATGGACTATAAATATACAGCCAACTCCCCCATCTTTTGATACGTAATTTCCCATTCTCTATCATGGGTTATATTTAGCAACATACTTTGGCAAAATACCAACAATTATTTGAAATTGTTGGCTAACCATTTGTATGCCGGACATGAAAATTGCAGATAAATAATAAATATTTTTTTGCTCAATCGTATCCAGAAGAAATGTCGTGTTTCTATTTTCTGACCATCCACAGAGAAGAAAATGAGGAGAACCAGAGATGTCGTATGGAAACAGTACACTTGAAATTTTTCACTTATATAAACAGTTTCAATTTTCTCTATTTTTTGAAAAGATATTAACCTTTTTTTTCTTTCCTTCTTTTAGAGTCGTCTATCTTATAGTCTACTTTATACCAATTGGACCTTTTTCAGAATGTCTTCCATTTTAAAACAAAGAGTTAGATATGCTCCATATCTTAAAAAATTGAGAACCGGGGAACAGTGTGTTGAATTATTTAAACACGGCCAATATTTAGGGTGGTCTGGTTTTACTGGTGTTGGTGCTCCAAAGGTTGTTCCATCTGCCTTGGTCAATCATGTTGAAAAGAATAATTTACAGGGTGAATTGGCTTTCAACTTGTTTGTTGGTGCCTCTGCTGGTCCAGAAGAAGGTAGATGGGCTGAAAACAATATGATTTTATCCAGAGCTCCTCATCAAGTTGGTAAGCCAATTGCTGCCGCCATCAATGATGGTAGGACTCAATTCTTTGATAAACATTTATCTATGTTTCCACAAGATTTAACTTATGGATTCTATACCAGAGACAAAAAGAATGGATCTAACTTAGATTACACAATCATCGAAGCCACTGCAATTACAGAAGATGGTGGTATTGTTCCAGGTCCAGCTGTTGGTGCTTCTCCAGAAATGATTGCTGTTTCTGATAAGATCATTATTGAAGTCAACACCCACACACCATCTTTCGAAGGTGTTCACGACATTGATATTCCAGTTCAACCACCATTCAGACAACCATACCCACACACCACTTCTGATTATAGAATTGGACAAACCTACATTCCAGTTGACCCTGAAAAGGTTGTTGCTATTGTTGAAAGTACTTCAGGTGACAAGGTTCCACCAAACACTCCAAGTGATGCTCAATCCCAAGCCATTGCTAACCACTTGATTGAATTCTTGGAACAAGAAGTCAAATATGGTAGATTACCAGAAAACTTGCATCCATTACAATCAGGTATTGGTAACATTGCCAATGCTGTCGTTGAAGGTTTAGCCGGTTCGAACTTCAAGAACTTGACCGTTTGGACCGAAGTCTTACAAGATTCTTTCTTGGACTTTTTTGAAAGTGGTTCTTTGGACTTCGCAACTGCTACTTCTATCAGATTGACCGAAGAAGGTTTCGAAAAATTCTATGCTAATTGGGACGCTTACACCCAGAAATTATGTCTTAGATCTCAAGTTGTTTCCAACGCTCCCGAAATTATTCGTCGTTTGGGTGTTATTGCCATGAACACTCCAGTTGAAGTTGATATCTATGCTCATGCTAACTCTACCAACGTTATGGGTTCACGTATGTTGAACGGTTTAGGTGGTTCTGCTGATTTCTTACGTAATGCTAAATTATCCATTATGCACACTCCATCAGCAAGACCTTCCAAGACTGACCCAACTGGTGTTTCTTGTATTGTTCCAATGGCTCCACATGTTGATCAAACTGAACACGATTTGGATGTTATCGTTACTGAACAAGGTTTAGCTGATTTAAGAGGATTGGCACCAAAGGCAAGAGCCCAAACCATCATCGATAATGTTGCTCACCCAGATTATAGGGCCCAATTACAAGACTACTTTGACAGAGCTACTTTCTATTGTACTAAGAAAAAGATGTTGCACGAACCACACATCTTACAGGATGTTTTCAAGATGCACTTGAACTTCCAAGAAAATGGTACCATGAAGTTGAAGTCCTGGGATGAAAAATTTTAGATGAAAACAAATGCCAATCCTCTTAGAGGGGATTAATTGGATTCTTTGGATCTATTTCATATATATAGTTATACTAGCTAATTTTATACTTATTCATATTAATTCATATCTTATAGAAAGAATGAAAGGTTGGAATTCTTTGTAGGCTCGGTTAAATGTGACAAGGAATAATCTACTTCTATTGTTTACGATCAAGAGTACAGTTGACATGGAACTCTAATTTATGGAATGAAACTTCATTGGAAACAACCATGTGTTGCAAAATAAGATGAAAACATAAACGAGAGATTATAAAAATGTCGTGAAATACTTGGCCATTTAATCAATGAGCATCTCGTTTAACTAAACATTTGAAAAGAAAGAGGAGAATTATAATTACCCCTCCTTCATTTTGGGTGAGACATAAAAAAAAATACTGTAACTTTAAAATAGCTTCTAAACCATATATTGAATTAGTCATACACCCCGGATTTTGTGATAACTAGTTATTGTGGGATAAAGATAGAAGAATCTACTCTTTACACTAAATCAATTGACCCTGGAGTAGAAGAGACAATGAATTAAATGGAAGAAATAGCCAGGAACCTTTTTCGGATTTTTGCGGCACGTTCTTTCTTAAATTTTTCTGGTGTTGAATGATAACGGCTTTGTTTTACAAGGTGGTTTTTTTTGGGTTCTCTTTGTTCCACACCTTGCACATTTCTATTGATAGGAAATACACCAAACTTAACGGAATTATATAAAATGGAAAAACAATGCCGAGGTATTACAATTGGCAAAGTTACCAACAAAATATCGACGTGGAGTGTAGCAAGTTAGAAAAACAAAGGCTAAATTGGCAATTGAGATCTATTCACCTTAAGCTAACAATAGAAGTGGACGGTAGAGATTTCGGTTGAACATCCCGATCTTATCTTAATGATTTGGCCGAGGAACTATTATAATTGCTAATGGTTTCGGAAAGTACGAGTAGCACCAACTTTTGCTCTCGAATAGAGTACTTCTCTAGAAGAATGAATCCCAAGATTCACTCCCAGTTTTTGTGATTATGCAAACTTATATATTTTTATAAGATTAAGAAGGTGTTAACTAACGTGCATATAGTTGCATTTCCTTTTGAGGCCATGCCTCCTTATACTTTTCGGCTTGTAGAAACCAGATAGAATCCGAGTAGGTCTTAAAGCGGTTCTATTGTATCCGTGTAGTCCACTTGTCTGTAGAAACTTTCCGCCCTTAAAATCATTCTTGCATCTGTATATGTTTGTGTGGATATTTGAAATGCCTCCTCGCCCAACCAACTTTTAATAAACTGTAATGGAGACTTTCCAACAGAGTCAAGAACATGTAGATTCTGGACAAAATGAAAGAGGCTTGCACTCTGAAATTTGTTTGTAAACCTCAACAAAAGTAGGTTAACACATGGTTAATATCTCATACTGGTCAAAAAAGATTACAAGATTACTACGACTCGTGTTGCAGTCGTCAGAACTGTAACTTCCTGGACAAGCGATTCTCCATTCGAATACAATACAACCTTAGTTCACGACAAAGTTGTAAATGTACAGTCAATTTATGCTACAACACAATACTTAGAAAGTATTGTCCAGGGTCAGGGTTCACGGAGTTAGAATCTACTCTGGCGTTTCTTGGGGTTCGCACTAATGCTTGCTGTTGTTTAGACTGGTTTCAATGATGAAAATTTAGGAGCTTGATAGGAATCAAAACAAAAATATCTTATGCTAATATAAATGGAAAATGCAACCACCAAAATTTTTAAGTAAATTATATACAATGAACTTTACATTATAGCAGAAAATACCTGCTAGCTGATATTATTGATATTCTGAATCTAACAATATTGTCCACACTGATTTGTACCCAGCTGTCGTGAAATCGTCTTTTGGAAGCACTTCATCTTTTTTTGGTTTAATTTTAGAAAACAATTTGAACAAGACTTACCCACGCAAACGACCATGTAAAAATTGCTCTCACGATCAGAACTTGTTATACATATGACAACATTCCCTCTATTTCTTCATTTTACCCTGCCAAAATTTAATCTGCTTTGCTAAGGCATATTTTATTGATTTTATCAAGCCAGCGGTGAAAATTCCTTTGATTGCCTGTTTTACTGAACTTACTTGAATTATTTTAGTTATTACCTTAATCATGTTCTGCCCTAATTTATCATCCTTTGCAATTTCCTTGATTGATTTCTCATAGTAATGTTTATACAAATTTTGCCTGAATTTTAATGGTAATCCACTTATTAGTTTGATTCTATAATTGATTGGTAAATTCTTTCTGAACACTCTATTTTCATCATTGTTATCCACGATTACTAAATAATTATTTTTAATAAAATATTGAAGAATAGGATCATATAAGTTTTTAAAATGAACATATTGTTTAGATACAATGTTATCAATTTTATTTGGGTTTTCACCGCCAATGTACATTCTAAAATCTCCCAAATACGATAATTTCGTGATGGTTCGATATAAATCAAATTCACTAAATTCTCGTTGTTCTAATATGAAAATTGCCACTGTCATTGCTGTTTTTAAGTTATATTGATTTAGGAATTTTAATCTTATATCATGATCTAATAAGATATTAACTGGCTTTTGCAATCTACCCGCAAAGTATAGCGAATTCCATTCACATAGGTCAGAAAAGGCAGACTTTAGTGACACAACTCCATATTTGATAGAGTGATTATTCATGCTCACATAAGGGTTAAAATAAATACCATTCCCTTGAATCAATTTGATCAATGATAATGATCTAAATGAATAATGTTTAGGGTACTGCCTAAGATTCTTCCGATGGAACTCTTGACATTCTTTAACTAGGTGAATAAAATCCAATTGTGAATCGTTCCCATTTTTCGAATATCCATTCTGTGGGAGGATTCCTGACCCATAACCAATCGAAACGTCAATTGGGCCGCTGAAACTGTTGACTATATCACTCAATTCCGTTTGTTTGGCCAGTTTTGGATCAACAGATAAGTCCTGATTATGCGCTTGGAAGTTCTTCGGAATTATCAACTTTTCAAATCCAGAGAAGCCTTCTGTTATGATTGGTTGATAATGTTTGTCAGAATATGGGGTCGTTGCTACGGCCGTCGGAACAGGTTTATCAGTTTGGGTATTCAACAATTTCCGAAAAATTAATACCTGGGTATGGCTATATCGTAATATGTTATCCCATCTATATTGAGAAGTGGCCAAACATCGTATAATATGCATCGGGAACAGGAATTGTGAAGGTATACTGACGATGAAGGTCTCTTTGGATTTGTTTTAAGAAAAACCTAGAATACCCACACGATGGAATGAGAATCGAAAACGCCAAAAAAAAATAAGAGTCTTTTTTACGTGTCAGACTATTCGCTATCAATTACCTAATGGAGTTTGACATGATCAGCTAATTTAACACGTGATAACACCACGTGAAAGTGAGTCACGCCGTAAACGGTCGAATTTTTTTTTTCAGTTTCCGTTTTATGAGCAACCAAAGTTTAATCAAAAGGAAATTGGTTAAAAGTTCAAATTTTCCAACTCTTTTTCTTAGATTCTTCTTTCTCATCTCAATTCACATTTGATAATTATTATGTCGTCACAAGTCTATAGGTCAACCCGTTCGGGTGAGAATCAAGCCTTGTCTTTTGAAGATGTTGTTATGACCGGTTTAGCACCAGATGGAGGTTTATTTTTACCTTCTACTATTCCAAAATTACCGGCTAATTTCTTGAAAGAATGGAAAGATTTATCATTTAATGAATTAGCTTTTGAAATCTTGAGATTATATATTAATCCTGAAGAAATTCCAGACTATGATTTAATTGAATTGATCACAAAATCATATTCTACTTTTAGATCAAATAAAGTTACCCCAATTAAAAAGTTAGAAGATAATTTGTATTTATTGGAATTGTTCCATGGTCCAACTTATGCATTCAAAGATGTTGCTTTACAATTTGTTGGTAACCTTTTTGAATATTTCTTGAAGAGACGTAACGCTAACAAGAAAGAAGGTGATGATAGAGAAACCATTACTGTTGTTGGTGCTACTTCAGGTGATACCGGTTCAGCAGCCATTTACGGTTTAAGAGGTAAGACTGATGTTTCAGTTTTTATATTATACCCAACTGGTAGAATCAGTCCTATTCAAGAAGAACAAATGACCACTGTCGAAGATGAAAATGTTCACTGTCTTTCTGTGAATGGTACTTTTGATGACTGTCAAGATATTGTTAAGGAAATCTTTGGTGATGAAGATTTCAATAAGAAATACCATGTTGGTGCCGTAAATTCTATTAATTGGGCAAGAATTTTAGCACAGCAAACATATTATTTCTATTCCTATTTCCAATTACAAAAGGAATTAGTTGAAACTGGAAAGGTGAGGTTCGTTGTCCCAAGTGGTAACTTTGGTGATATTTTAGCGGGTTACTATGCGTACAAAATGGGTTTACCTATTGACAAGCTCATCATTGCTACTAATGAAAATGATATTTTGGATAGATTTATGAAGACTGGAGAATACGCAAAGTTGCAAGAAATTGGTGTCAAGGCTACTTTCTCTCCTGCTATGGATATTTTGATTTCTTCAAACTTTGAAAGATTGTTGTGGTACTTAATCAGAGACAATCTTACTGAAGGAGATGATTCTAAAGCCGGCCAACAGTTAAACTCGTGGATGAAACAATTGAAAGATCAAAATAAGTTTGTCGCTCCAAAACAAGTCGTTGATGCTGCAAAAAAAATCTTTGATTCTGAAAGGGTTGATGATGCTGCAACCGTCAAGACTATCAAAGACGTTTACTTGAAGCACCCCGAAAAATATGTTGTTGATCCACATACCTCGATTGGTGTAACCACTTCCTATAGATTCATGGCCAAGGATGGTTCAGAGGAAAATGTTCAATATATTTCCCTTGCTACTGCTCATCCAGCTAAATTTTCTGAGGTTGTTAACAAAGCTCTCGATACAGTTGAAGAATACTCCTTTGAAAAAGATGTATTGCCTGCTGAATTGAAAGCATTAAGTACCAAACAGAAGAGAATAACCTTAATTGATGAAGCAAATGTTGCAAAGGTTCAACAAGCAATCAAAGATATCTTAAAATACTAAAAGTGTATATATCATTACAACTCTATAAGAACTATTTCTTCTTGACAGAAACTTTTCCATCTATAACTTCAACTTCGTAACCAACTTCTTGTAGAACTTCATCATCAATAACCTTCTTTGCTTCCAAGCCGGCAACAAATTGTTGGTTGGAAGCATTACCAGCTAATAGGTATTTTAAACAGACGATAGCTTGCTCCTTTATGAAAGGGTTGTTGTCATCAATAATGCAATTTGATAATATCAAAGAAAGCCCACCTAAGTTCCTAATTTCCTCTTGAGTATCAAATGATTCAAATGTTAGATATGATATTATGGCGATTATGTAAGTTTTTGTTGATGGATATTTGATTTCAGTAACTTTATCAGACATTTTGATTGGAGATATCGTGTCGTGGATCAACCTGAATAGTTTTATCAACTGAGGTAAAAAATCCTTGTAATGTTGAGCAAACTGTTTCATTGCGTTGAATTTGGCCAATTCAGCAAGATTATTTACGTTAGGAACAATTACAGATTCTAATTCAACATCGTTGAAATCCTTGATGTCTAATAATGTTTGTGAATAGGCCATGAAGACTTCAAAATTCCATGAAATTAATGCTACCAATTCAAAATTGTTCCAGTCATCTCTAGTTTGGATTGTTGTACTTGTTAATTCTAGCCATCTTGACAAGATTTGTGTATATTGACCTTGAACCCATTTTCCAAAACTTTCATGTGTTATAATGTCATAAATTAGGTGTATTAGCATTTTTGAATCATGGTCCAAGTCTCCATCAAACTGTATACTTGTGTATAGACAATAGATATAATTAAGGATATGATTTTCATTATCCAATTTTAACAATTGTAACAATTTTTCATTAGTGATATCAGGGTCCTCCGTGAAGAATTGCCTAAATAAAAAATGAATGATAGGTGATCTAAACTCATCATTGGCAGCATGTTGGAAAAGTTGATTAACAGTTTCAAGACAGTTGTTTCGTGGGAAATTTGCTAGTAGTTGCCAATAAATTAAGGTTGTCTTCAGGATCCATTCACCAACTGGTAATTCTGCAAACTTCATGAAGCTAGTTATCACTGCATTGAAAATATCCTCATCACTTAAAGAGCTGGCAATATTCCTTAGAAGCACTAGTAATGCTCTGTACCAACGTATCTCCCTAATGTCGTTGGCACTGGGTCTGAATTCAAGCACATGTATGAATTGTTGTGAGGACACGATCAAGTCAGTTCTTTGAATCAATTGGCCTATTTCCTGGAGATTTTCTTCGAATTTACTAAAATCATTCTTAGATAGTTCATTTATTGAGTCTTTTAATATGGTATCTATACTATACATATTCTATTCACAAAAAGAACGCAGATTTTCTACGATGACCTAAATTTGAATGCTTTTTTTTTTCTGTTAATGTACCGCTCTCAGTATTGATTCAATACATTTTGATTTTGATATAAATCACAAGCATGAGGGTTTTGCAAGCAGAATTTTGGTACTAACGGCGAAGCGGCATGTCCCATTGCTACAACGTATTCTCTGAAATTAAGAATTCTCGAAGTCAACCAATTAGTTCTCAAGTGGCCATTTGCATCACGATTGCCACTCCACGTCGATTCCGCCAATGCTGCAGTACGAGGCCAGATCTTACTGGTTAAGACGGTCGAATCGACTTGTTCTGACCAAAGGGCAACTTCAGCACCTATAACATGAGCAGCCTCTGCATCAGTCAAGTTTTTGGTGAAATCATAATTATAAATTCTTTGCCAAGTCTTGTATGGAGCACACCAACTTCCGCCTAATCCGTTGTTGAATTCGTCGTTGTCTTCAGTGTCAACATAACGTGGATCATTGGTAACCCAACCACCATAACCGCAGTCGATGTAGAAGTGCAGGGCCAGGGAAACAATGACATCATAACCTTGACTGGTTAAATTTTTGATGTTAACCATGTCATTATTCCATGATTGCAAAATCATATTTTCTCGAGGCAATTGGGCAACACCTTCTGGAGTAGTGACAATATCTTCCCACATAACTAATTTTCTGTTTTGACTGACATTATAAAATATTGGTAAAGCTAAATCAATATAATGTTGAGTTAATTGACTCATAGTTTTGTTCTTTGCGAACCATTCATTTTGAATCAAAGCAGAAAAGTTGTAACATGTAGATTGTAATTCATCAGCCCCAACATGGAACAAATCATCGGGGAAAATAGAACTCAATTCTTGATAAACATTCTTTATGACTTCGTAAGTCTCCGGCATCAAGATATTCAATTGACCTGGAGGTGGCTCAACAGCAGTATGATTTGCCCAAACATCATTGGACCACCATGAATTACCGCAAGTCACAATTTCAGGGTTGACTTGTCTCCAACCGGCACGAGCATGGCCTGGCATATCAACTTCAGGAATAATTCTCACTCCTCTAGCATGAGCATATTCAATAACATATAGGATATCTTGCTTGGTATAAATTTCACGAGGAGAATAAGCATCTTGAATCATTTCGGGGTAATTGTTTAAGTAAACTGGCCAACTTTGAGAGTCTACTAAATGCCAATGCAACGAGTTCATCTTAACAAGGGACATAATATCGATTTGTTCTAAGATCGAGTTGACTGATAAATAGTTTCTACCAGAGTCAATCATAATACCACGGTGTTTATACTTTGGAGAATCAGAAATGGAAACACACTGTTCAATCTGGAACAAGCCATCTTGGTAAATAACCAATTGTTGTAATGTCGAAAAAGCGTGTAAAACACCCCATATCGTAGTAGCAGCAATATGTAAACCGTTGGCATTAGCTTCCAAAGTGTACGATTCATCAACGCCTAACTGTAACTCTGCATCATAATCAGCAACATCGATTCTGATAAAAGAAAGACCTACACATTGTTGAATTTCATAATTTCTCTTTGAAAAGGGGGGAACTGGGATTGGTTCGTACTCTGGTATTGGTTGTTCGAAAGTTGCCGGATACCATTTCAATTTCTTTATCGTAGTGATCATACGATAGAATGCGTCCTGAATAATTGAATTTGGTTCTTCCAAATTGATATCCAAGGAGTTCAAATTTAACGTAATAGGGTCCGTTCCATACCAAGTGATATTCTGTGGAATTGGTAATGGGTTAGCTTTAATTGCCCAAGTGATACCAGCAAAGAACCAAACAGTTAAGAAAAGAAATTGCATTGTGTGTGTTATTCTTTCAGTTTTGAACTTCAGAAGATTCATCTTAGGTGCAATTGATGTCGTTTTATATGTCGAGTATTATAATACTATATACAATATCTAAAGTTCCTGCATTGTTTTTCGTTATTGATCAGTGTAAATGACAATTAGTGGTACCTAGGATATAGATAAATTAAGGGTTTGTATTTCAGATTTGTTGGTGAAAAAAAAAAGACAATTAAACTGTAACATCATTTGATGTTACATTTCCCCGGGGTTTCTGGAACCATTTCCATATTCGGTAATAATAATGAACATTGTTGTTTGCATAAATAATAGAATTCTATTGCAAACAATGTTTAAAAAGGAGTATGAACGTACTTTGCTTGTAGAAAATTTCCGAGAAATCCTGTTGCATAAACATAACACATGTAACATGGTTGTAGCTCATATTGTTAACAATAGGCAAAGCTTAAAATGAAGGAAAGTTTTGATGGATCGTAGTATTCACGGGGGGAAGAACTTTGATTCTCCGTTTAATTATTCTAAGATTCACGAAATGTAGTTTCATTTAGAGTATACCCCTACTCTGGTTCGTTAAACAATCTGTTTTGGTTTGATCTTACCCCTCAGAGTACCACACTCCTCTCTGAAGGTTAGGAAAAGTTGTGGGGTATCTCTAGAAGTAATAGGTATCTCTTGAATTTTACTATATGAATATTTTGCAATAAAAATGTTGCAAATTTCAAGTTAATTTCAAAAACATTCAACTTATCAATGAATTTCAAAATACAAGAGTATACTTATAATTAACTGTTTTACGAGATCTTAGCTCGTGTGATGTAAAAGCTTTCTTACTTTAATACCACAATAGTTTTAGGAAATGCTGATAAGACCATTTCCTTCGATAAGATCTGTTGATATTATCCCAAAATGCACGACCATTATTTCTTTTTTCCTTTTTCTTTGATTTCCCGCTTTTAGTATTATTGAAGTGGAGGTGGGAAATCTCAAATTGGATTCATCATTATTCATCAACTTAAATCCACAACACATAGACTTTCACTACCAGTTGCATACATTTCATATAGTAAACGTATCAATATGTCAGGAGCATCAGATTTTTTGAGCAAAGGTATTGAACTTGTACAGAAGGCAATTGACGCCGATACTGCCACTCGTTATGAAGAAGCCTATAAACTTTATTATAATGGTTTAGACTATTTAATGTTGGCTATTAAATACGAAAAAAACCCAAAGTCCAAAGAGCTCGTTAAATCTAAGTTCACAGAATATTTGACCAGAGCTGAACAATTAAAAGATCATTTAGAGAAGCAACAACAAAAATCAAACTCAGCAGAAAGCTCAGTTAACGGATCAACAAAAGCAAAGAAATCTGGAGCTGGAGGCGACGATGAAGACGACGCAGATACAAAGAAGTTACGAGGGGCGTTGGCAGGGGCGATCCTTTCAGAAACACCAAACGTTAGTTGGTCTGATATTGCTGGTTTGGATGGTGCCAAGGAGGCACTTAAAGAAGCAGTAATATTGCCAGTAAAGTTCCCACAGCTATTTGTTGGAAATAGAAAACCAACTTCCGGTATATTATTGTATGGACCTCCAGGTACTGGTAAATCTTACTTGGCAAAAGCAGTGGCAACAGAAGCAAACTCCACATTTTTCAGTGTATCTTCATCAGATTTAGTGTCTAAATGGATGGGTGAATCAGAAAGATTAGTTAAGCAATTGTTTACTATGGCAAGGGAAAGCAAACCTTCTATTATTTTCATTGACGAAGTTGATGCTTTATGTGGTCCTAGAGGCGAAGGTGAAAGTGAAGCTCTGAGAAGAATCAAAACCGAATTATTGGTTCAGATGAATGGGGTAGGAAACGACCCTCAAGGTGTTCTAGTATTAGGAGCTACAAATATTCCTTGGCAATTGGATGCTGCTATTAGAAGAAGATTTGAACGTAGAATTTATATTCCATTACCAGATGTCGAAGCACGAACAAGAATGTTTGAAATAAATATCGGGGAAGTTCCATGTGAATGTACTCCACATGATCTCAGAACATTGGCCGAGATGACTGATGGATATTCCGGTCATGATGTTGCAGTTGTGGTTAGAGATGCATTGATGCAACCCATCCGTAAGATTCAACAAGCCACTCATTTCAAACAAGTTGTTGATGACGACGACAAGGAAAAGTTAACTCCTTGTTCTCCTGGAGATGACGATGCCATGGAAATGAATTGGATGGATATCGGCACTGATGAATTGAAAGAACCTACATTGACCATCAAGGATTTTATAAAGGCAGTTAAAAACAATAGGCCTACTGTTAATGAGGCTGATATCGCCCTTCACGTTAAGTTCACGGACGATTTCGGTCAAGAGGGAAACTAATAGGAATTTAATGCTTGAATTAAATAGTATAGAGTACAAATTTATAAACAAATCGTCAAAATTAACGCTCCCTGTAAGATTCGTTATCATCATTGTCAATTCTCATTGGTGATCTTGATCTGTCTCTTTGCTTCAATTTATGAGCAAAAAGGTCATCTTCATCAGCTTCTATGGAAATTTCACGAGATCTTCTACTACTAACTTGAGCTAATCTGTCAGCAAACAAATCTTCTTCTCCACGTTCCTCGTCTCTATTTTGTCCTTTTCTACCTCCTGTTCTATGTATATCTCTTCTTCGATCTCTTGGTCTATACGGTTTCCTTTCAGGCTCTCCATGGATCAAGTAATACCGTGAATATTGTGAGGCATTCTTAACTTTTCTGTCCAGTTGGAAAGCTTGTCTTAAAAAGAGAACAATCGATGACTCATCTTCTTCCATATCTTGAGTTCCGTGAATTGTATCTTGATCTTGATCCTGACCTTGTGGATTTTCAATATTCAACCTAGTCAAAAGGTTTTGCTGTTTACGAAACTGAATTATTGGATTATAAGGTTTACCTTCACGTTCTTGAACTATTTCAGAGACATATAGTTGATTTTCGAGGGATGTGCTTTGTTTTTCCTCTTCTAAAGTTTGTCCCCGATGAGGGTTTGTCAGGGTGGTAGACAATGCAGCTAATGCTTTGGAACATTCATCATGAGTTTGGAATCGAACATTGACAGATGAATCATTGATCCATTCAACTTTAAACGTTAGTTGCTCGGTAATTGGAAGCGGTTGGTATGTAAGCTTTTGAACACCCTCATCATCAGCATCATCTATGGCATGATGATAATTTAAATAATAATCAATGTAAGCTTTGATATCTTCAGTAGATAAACTGTCAACTCCTCGGATATGCAAAGCCTCAGGTCTAATCGTTTCAGTATGCCCGTTTACATTGACTTCGATTGCTTGCTGTTTCAATAACTCTTCTTTCTCTTTCTCTTCGTCAAGGGTCTTAATTAGATAACCCCCGTATGGTTGTGGTTCAGACATTGCTTAACAAGAAATGTTCAGCGAATTAATAGCTCCAACTTTTTTTTTTCAACGAATTTTATTTCTGTCGCAATGTTTATTAAGAATAGACTTACAAACTGTTTTAGGCAGCAAGACTTGATGACGGACCTACATGATTAATATATGAACAGACCAGTGCGGGAGAGAAAATACTATCAATTTGATGCCAAAGAGACAACTGTGGAACTAATTGAAGGATACCCCAATGACCTGTTGAATGATGATAATAGTGATATTAGATAATCTTAGATGATCTTGAAGAATCCAATACTCAGTCTCGGGGGATGTCTGTGTTGTTTTTGGTTCCTCGTATTGATTTGCCTGCAATTTTCATCATTATAAATAATGAAACTTTATCATTATTCCTTAGAACAAAGTCTTCCTAGAATTCGGGGACTAAATAGACTTTTGAAAATTGAGAGCTGGATTTCCATAATTCATTAGGTTACAACTTCATTACAAATACAATCCATAATCAAACAGATTACATAAACAAAGTCATAATGAGATAAAATCATAAAAGTATGTCCAAGTAAAGACCAAGTTGTAAAATTTGAACCATAACTAGTTTATTCTTATTTGGATGACTTTCAAAAAAGTCATATTATCAACAAACCTATCAAAGACTGATCAATACTTCGATACGTCCGAACTTGCCTATCAAATGGGACCTCCTAATGATGTTGAGAAATTAAAGATACCAGTTAATTGTTTGAAAATTAATAGCAATAAGATTTATTCAAAATTGATTTGTTAAAGTTCATGATTTTGGAATGGAAATAGTTTGATTACAGAATAGAAGTTGCGGTGCAAGACCTATAGTATCATTCGAAATAGTAGAAACAATAGAATTGTATCTACTGGAATTGTATTCAATAGATTGAATTCAATTTTATTTATTTCTTTGATACAATCTATTTGAAGTCCTTTGATTCTTTCAGGAACTCAGGTGGGATTCTTGGGAAAATTCAACAACACTCATAAGCATCATCAATAGTAACATGCTTAACACAAAGATTCACCGTGAATGGCAGTTAGAGATATTGCCTATGGTTGATAGATTTGATCATCGTATAAGAATGTGGTTGAGTTAGGTAGCTCACTAAGATTGGACCATAATCCAGAAAAAAATCAACAACGTGAAATACGAGTATCTGACATGGTATTCGTCTTCATTCCCTTGTCAAATCATATAAAATATACTTCCCATATCGAACAAAATCACACCGTTTGAAAGCAGTTGGAAGGTATCCGACAAATACGATTGAATCAAAGAAATTTCTAAAATTGAGAGTGGAAATTAGAATTCATTTTCAATAAGTCTGAACCTTGAAGTGAACCTTCAGTCCCAAAAAGTTTGATAGAATTGATTAACACTATTGAAAGTGCTCACTCGTTGGAAATGATTGCAACCGTCCTTCGGAGATATTACCTTTTGCCGGATTAAAAAAACAGAGAGTTTAAGAGAATTATTAAAATAAAATAATAATGATAGACCAGAGTATCTACTTGGTGAAGCATGTATTGTGGGAAACTATTAGATATTTTGCTTTATTAATATTACTATATTGAAAGAATTCTCTTAAGATATACTGAAAGAATTGAGATTATAAGAACTTTAAATAGGTTCAACAATATAATCCTAATTCAAAGTTCCTCCAAACTAGCAACTGTTAGAACAAGGACTGGGAAATAGTCCGAAGGACTCAAACATTGTCAAAGGAGGAAAACAAAAACAGTGTGTACTACGAAAGGAGAGTACCATGTAAACCCTCATAACAACTGGTTCAACCAGTATATCTACCACTTAAAGAAAATAAGAGTATTACTTGTAAATCAAGTTAGGTCACGGGTATATTGCATATTCAAGTCCAATATAACTTTGTTTCTTAAGGGATAGAATGGTTACTAAGGTTGGGAGTGCCTTAAACTAAGGACATTGTATACTTTGTATATATACATATGTAACGCATGGCGCCGCTTGGCGTTCTTATGAGTTGCGGGCTCTAATAAATTACCTTCTGGTTCTTGGCTGCTAATTTATATGTCCGCCCACAACTTACTAGATCCGTGGTTATTCTAGTTCACCACTTCCAATTCATCTATAGAAGGATCCAGATTTCTATATTCTCTATTTAGTTTATTCAGTTCTTTAATCTAGACGAAGATTCAGATACGCATATACGAAATGAGAAAGGTACTTTTGATTCTTTGAAGGATGTCCATTTTGTATCCCTTTTGTGGAATTTCGAGAGCATGATCCGGTCCAATAAACTGGCAACCATCACTGTTGATGAGGCACATTGTATATTGGAACATGAGTTTAGAAGATTGTATCAATTAAAGTTTGATTCATTTGGAGTTTTTTTGATAAGATAATCTTTTTATCAGCTACTTTTATTCCTGAATTTGATGGTTTCATTGTAAAAGTGGTGGATAAAAAATGATCGTTTGTCAAAGTTTAAATATTCCAAAATCCAATTGATAAAATTTTCGAAATTTATATTCCAAGATCAAACAATGGGCCTCATCAACTGTGATTGTTGACCACTCATTCTTCCTGAACATTCTGTCGAAATTCCCCAAAAATGAAACAAATCCTTTATCCCTAATCGAATCAAAAGTTCCAACTATAACATCAACAGATGGATCGAAACCTTTGTAATTTTTAACATCACGTTTAGTGTTGCACCAAATCTACTAAGCGTTTGACTTTTCAAACAAATACACAGCGGCAACAAAACATGTAACATGACAGAATTTTTAATACCTCTTTCACTATGGGCTCGAAGATGAACTTGAAGAAGCAACGTCTTTCCTGAACCAGTTAAATCTTGAAGTGCTATTAAGTTTGTATTACCCATTGCAATTTCAATGTTTGCAGTTTGTGAATTGTCTTCCTAGTACAATCAACTCTATTCAAATTGTTGGTAGATTAAGAAGCAATGTAACCTAGCTTGTTATTGATGGTTTGCATACCAATAGTAGTCTTCTGAAAGATATCCTGCAATTATCAATATTTGAGTCAGATGAAACTGATAAATTGAAAAATTACTTTTGAAAACTTGGGGGGTTGGAGAACTTCAAAAACACGGATTAAGATTCCCCCATATAACAAATGCTTTAATTGGAATTGGAAATTAGTTATGAATTTGGTCATGTTGGAAATAATTATTATTTCCACCCTTATTTATATCCAAAATAAGAAACCACAATCTGCGGTTTGTCTACTTATCATCAGGAATTAATTCACCACCGGGAAGATAAGCCATCACCGGGAGATAAGGCTTTACCGGGAATTAAAACTCCACCGGGAATTACCTATTACCAACAGTCAGTCAGTCCGGGAGAATATAACAGCATAGCCACTAGATTACATACTTTCTATTCTCTAAGCATTTCCCGGGGCACGGCAATTCGTAACAGACATCTGTTAACCCGGATAAGTAGTGATTTGCTTATGCACCAATTCAACACACATTGTTGTACGTTTGTTATATTATCCGCCTTGAACACGATATTATTACAAAAGTTCAACAATGAGAACACGAGAATCATTAAAACCCTAAACCCCAAACACTTGAGTCCTATTGTCAATGAACTATGAGTTTACATGAAATTCAACTCACCTTCTTATTAAGGATAGGGGTGTTCCTTTGATATGAGTGTTTGGTAAATATTATTGTTTTGATATTTGCAAAACTTCAATTGATACTTCAAAATTTGCTGAACTTTCAGGTATAAATAGCTCCTTAAATTCTTCTGATACCATGAAGTCATTCTTTATCCAACAAATTCAACAATATTACTCACAATGTCTACTTCAAACAACGATCCAACTCCCTTGAAAAATTCTTCACCAAATAGGTTGAATATTCCCAATTATGGTGCTTTACCATCTGGTAAGCAAAGTTCATCAACTCTAGAAAGCCAATGCTTTCATTTCTATGATCAATATTTGCCAGATTACGATGATGATGAAGCTGATATGATTGATGAAATGGTTGATAATGGTTCTCCACGAGCACGTCATAGTTCTTTAGGTAATCTATTATTCACGAGAGATTTGCTTGCTGATCTCAGAATGGATTACAAGTTAATCGTTGAACCTTTTGCTGAAGATGATTCTATGAAAGACATTAATGTCAACTTTAGCTACAGATATACCAAGTATATCTGTGACAGGATTAGTTTAATCCCTTACATTTCATATGAAAAGACTGCCAACACACTTTCATTGAAGTGTAATTATGCCCAGTCGGATGGTATTCAGTGCCCATTCAAATTGGATTATTCAAACCTGAACACATCATGGTATACAAGACACAACCATCAAATTAACTATGATGAAGCTATTCTTTATAATTTGTATTTGTTTGCGAAAGGGATAGAAGCTGGCGCCACCAAAAGCCAAATTCAAACTTTCATTACTAACGTTGGTACTTATAATGGTCCATCCAGCAATCAATTAACGAAAATTTCTCCCCAAATATGTTACAACCATCAAGGATCTCATTGTGATGTTTGTAATAAAAATTTCAACCTATTTTTAAAGGATTTAGAAAGAATGTTGGTTGAAGGTTACCACTATCATGTTCCTGACTATGGTGTTATGCTGAAGCCTGGTGTTCCCTTATGGTCTTTCACTTTTATGACTTGTGAAATGATCAAAGAATTTTTTGCTTGTAAGGTATTATATTTTGGTGAGCTTACTACCGATGTTAAGGATCATAAGGGTCTGGAATCGATTAAGAGTTATGCTCTTATGGCTTTTCGTGAAGACTTGGAGAGATATGTTCCAGTTATGCAAATGGTATCAAATGGTGATGATATCAGGGTGTTTTCAACGTTTTGGGAGATTTTCCAAAAGTTCATTGGAGACAGAAATAATTATCAAATTATTATACCACCTCATCTTGCTATAATAGCAAGTGTTCAAATATCTTTTGGTAGTTTTTCTAACGTTAGTATTGACAAAGATCTGTTGCTTGAACAATTTGTGATGATGTTACAATCTGAAGTTGTTGTATCTCAACATAATAAAGATCAATTAGATACATTGGTTAAACTTTTTAATTTATTACTTGAAGGTCCCCAAGAAGATGTTCATTCGAGCTTGAATAACATGGTAGAAATTGTTTCAGATTTGCATAATGTGGTTGCTTTGTTGAATACATGGTGTTATCATACTAACTCTTTATTGAGAGTTAATAGATATTCCAGATATGAACCAGGCTTGAAATGCATCAAGCAGTACCGGTCGTTATATCAGAAATGTCATAGAGCTCTGGCATCAATCAGGAAGTATAGCCTAAGCGTATACATAAAGTCCTTGATTGATATGGCCAATGATAGCTATGTTGATGGTGCTGAATTTCATCAAATGTTTGCAGCTGTTTTATATCAAATTTCAAAATTTATCAAATTCATCTTTGTTGAACCTAGTTGTTAAGGTGGCAATTACTAATGCTGGTACTACCTATGGTCTTAGAGATGATCACACCTCTTTTAAAGTCGGGTTGTATCATTTTGAAGTGTTTGTTGGAGATAAAATTAAATGTTCTTGTTCTAATGGTCATTATTTATCTCACAATATTAACAAATATTGTGAACATGTATGGTTGGTTAAGGAACTTATCATTAGAAACTTAGAGTCTTGTTCAGTAAACATGATTGATCTCAGAGTGGATGAGATTGATTTACCTGTTCAACCAGCTATTATTAAATTGTATATGTGGATTCCTTGGTTGAGTAAATCCTGCTACTACGATGACAATGTGAATGTTATCAAAGAACGAAATAGTTCTCCTCAAGTTGGTTACTGGAGTTGTCCAAATAACAATTTCAGTGAGTATACCTTACTCGGCCAACAATTGGTAAGCTATAGTGCTGATAACTCAGTCAAAGCTCGTAAAAGAATTTCCAAAATTAGATACAAGATTGGGAAAATTACAAACCACAATAGTCGTAAATAGGATTTTATAGTATATTCATAAATAAACGCATCTTTGCATACTTGATATTAAACTGGAATAGTAAATAAGTGATTTGTTATATATATTTTTTTTCAAAATCGAATAGACCTTGTTTAAATGATTGATACTTCAGAAGGATCTTTAGTATAGTGAACATGTATTAACAGGTGCGATAATGGTTGAGTAGTTGTATAAGTATGGTATAATTGTTTGTGTTTATTGTAGCAGCAAAGGAGGTTTTTAATTTTCTCGTTGATCTTGTGAGTGGTAGTAGATTTTAGTATTTTGTTGATTCAATGAAAAAAAAAAAATCAAAGTGATGTCGTGTAACTACAAATTCCAGTTAAACGTAACTTCTCAGGATTTAGAATTAACTACTCTCACTCTGGAGATTCTATATCTATAGCCTAATTCTATTACTCACGTATTACCACACTTTGGCTCAGTACAAGTGTTGATAAATAAACATAAATTCGTTCACACTAAAATTCACAAACTCACAAGATACATTTAT
>LQMZ01002478.1:6346-46464 GCA_001655765.1 Hemisphaericaspora gorwae
TTATTTACAGTCCGGAAAAAACTTCTCCGAAAAAAAAAATAAAACAAAAAGAAAGGCTAGTCAACTTAGAAAGCCTTCCAGTTAAGCCGATTTCGGAATTTTTCTTATTAATTTATTCAATAACATAATGAAATATAGTCTATATATTATACGATGGGTGATGATATGAAGATCAGAGAAAGGCAAGTGGAAAGCTTACGCTTAGCTAACTACTCAAAGACCCCAGAGGACTCAACTCGCAAACCCTATGTCAAAATTTTTAAGGGTGTTTGATGATACCGGAGAAAAATTTAAGCCGATGATGTGCCAAGATTAACAGGATTGAAAACTTCTTCGGAGGGAGTGGAACCTAAAAAACATGCGCCCATTTCAAATTTCGTCTTAAACTCCCCAAGTAGATTTAAGTCCATAAAAAAAGTTTGTAAGGAAATACAATTAAGTCATAATTATTATATGTGACGGCACCAACTGCGCATTCCAAAAAAATATGTAATTGAATTATTTAGTCGGCCTAAGTTTTGCGTTCATATTGATGTTTTCATTTAACTACTTAAGGTAAATATTGAAATGAACGGCTACTACCGAGAAACCTCGAGGAAAGATCTATTTTGTATAATCAAAAAGGAAGTATTCATTTGATTCCGCTTGCACTCACTCTAACAACTAAGGAAATGTACCTTGCTATTAATGGGGTAGGGCGGAAAAGCATGGAAATACCTAAAGGGGAAAGTGGGATTTAAAAATTGGATGATCTCTTTTCTTCCTGATTTCTTTTTCAAAAACTACATCACCAGAACTAAATTTACCAAAAAGAAGAAAACCAATTTCTTCATATACTAGTCCATTTTACCTCATGTTAATCACTGTCTAAATATTGATGTTCTCTGTTGTATTTCCTTATTTCATTTTTTTTAATAGTGGCCTAGTTAACATACACAAAGGGATAATTTTTCAGGCCGATCAACTAAATCCCTCAAGCAACCAGAAACTCAGGCAAACAAAGCCGGTCTTAAAATAAAAAAATAATTTATTTTTTATTCCGTATCTCGAAAGGCTGAACTTGAAGTCACTATATTTCTCCAGATATAAGGTGATCTAATCATGTATTTGCATTTCTTAGTATGCCCATAAGACTACGTCAGACTTGCTTGAGAAAATACTTAGATTACGATAAACTTGCTAACATTTGTGAACTTCACTTGTACCGAATGAGTGGCCAACTTCTCAAACAAAATATGAATAACTGGGTTTGATTGTCCACTGTGATTACCCTCGGGATCGCCCTTTCTTTGTCCACTTGTCTCCTCTGTTGCCTTGATGCAAACGCAAAAAAAATAGAAGAATCTTCAATGTATGTACTCTGAATTTACAATCAGATTTCTCAAACCAAATTTGTTGTTAAAAAATATTGCGGACAAAAAAAGAAATAACGGTTCAATGACATTTTTTGTAGCCGATATAATTAATTTTTCATAATTTATTTAACGCAAAAGCAGGTTTGTTGATAATATATATAGATGCAATATTCCACTCCATTTGTAGAAATTGTTCTCTTTTTTTCTTTCCCTCAATATTAACTATAACAAAGATGGATTCTCGTGATTCTACATTAGACAATGCAAGTGTTGATTCTGAAAAAGTTAGATCCTTTGGTGATGCTTTAGCAGAACAACAACAACAACACCATTTAAATTTAAATAGAACAAGAAGTATAATAGAAAAGATTCGTTCCCGTGAATCCCAGGAAGACCAAGAAGAATTGAAGAGATTAGTCACCAACAACAAAGGGGTTGATAGAATTGTTTCCGAATTGCAGGAAGGTATTGGTGCCTTAGGTCCTCTTGAACAACCTTATGATATCAAAAAGGTCGAAACCCATGCTGATCCACTTTCTGATTTCAACGATGCTGATCCATGGAAATATCCACTTGACCAGGAAACTGGTTTAAGAATTGTTGAATGGGTACCAAATGATGAAAAAAATCCAAAGAATATTTCAAGGGCCCTTAAATGGACCTATACTGGTTTATTGGGTGCTATTTGTTTCGTCGTCGCACTTGGTTCTGCGATTGTTACTGGTGATTTAGAGAGACCTGCTGAATATTTCGGTGTCTCTATGGAAGTTATTATTTTAGCCTCAGTTACTGTTTTTGTTATTGGTTTTGGTGTTGGTCCTTTAGTGTTTGCCCCAATGTCCGAAGAAGTTGGTAGAAAACCAATATATGCCGTCACATTAGCCGTTGCTATCGTTTTCATCGTTCCATGTGGTGCTGCTAAAAACATCGGTACTTTACTTGTTTGTCGTTTGATTGATGGTATTGCTTTCAGTGCCCCAATGACACTTATTGGTGGTTCTTTAGCTGATATCTGGGAAGGTCCAGAACGTGGTACCGCTATGGCTATTTTCTCAGCTGCCCCATTCTTAGGTCCAGTTTGTGGTCCAATCTTTGGTGGTCTTTTAGCTGACAATGCTCCAACATGGAGATGGGTTTATTGGACCTTTTTAATCGTTGCAGGTGTCTTTTACGCAATTTTCATTGTTTCTGTTCCAGAAACCCATCACGGTATATTATTGAAAAAGAGAGCCAAGATGTTGAGAAAGGAAACTGGAGATTCAAGATACAGAACCTTAGGTGAATTGCAAGTTAGAACCTTTAGTGAAGTTGCTAAAACTTCTCTTTTAAGACCATTTATCTTATTGAATGAATTGATTGTGTTTTTAATGACTATGTACATGTCTGTCGTTTACGGTTTACTTTATATGTTCTTCTTTGCTTATCCAATGGTCTTCCAAGAAGGTAAGGGATTTTCTGCTTCATTAACCGGTGTTATGTTCCTTCCAATCGGTGGTGGTGTTATTCTCGCAACCGCAGCTGCTCCATTCTTCAACAACGACTACAACAGAAGAGCACAAAAGTATAGAGATCAAGGTGAAATCCCACCAGCTGAATTGAGATTGATTCCAATGATGATCGGATGTTGGTTTGTTCCAGCCTCCCTTTTCGCATTTGCTTGGTCTTCATATCCAACCATTTCTTGGGCTGGTCCATGTTTCGCAGGTCTTGGTGCTGGTTTCGGTTTCTGTTCCTTATATAATCCAGCCAACAATTACATTGTTGATTCTTACCAACATTATGCTGCTTCTGCATTGGCTGCTAAGACATTTGTTAGATCTATTTGGGGTGCCTGTGTTCCATTATTCACAATTCAAATGTATCATAGATTAGGTTATGAATGGGCCACTACTTTAATGGCCTTTATTTCATTAGCATGTTGTTTGATTCCCTTCTTATTTTACAGATACGGTGCTAAGATTAGAACTTATTCCAAGTATGCATATGCTCCACCAGCAGGTACCAAGCCAGCAGATGAAGAACAAGATTTTGGACATTAAAGGAATTTATTTGAACTTAATCAACACACATTATCCATCCACCTATCTATACCCCACTTCCATCCACATCATACCAATCCTGTTGCATTTAGAATTATGATTATAATGAAAGTCCAATTCTTATCTTATTTATTTTTAGTTTCAAAAACTTCTTTTATATAAAATTTTAATAAATTAATTTCGTTTAAATTGTTTGTAATCATTGTATGATGATCTCGTTTCACTGATCCAATCTGTAATTCATTAACTCTTGCAAATGAAAGAATAACGGTGGAACTACTTTTCAATCTTAACGATAAAAAAAAAACTAAAGAACAAACCTGTTTTTTCGAGAGTTCCCCTTCGACATTTAACCTACAAATCAAACACTTTAAACTAAACACCATGAAATTAAAGCTATACAAAAAGAAAATACCTAAAAATGAATTTAATGAAGAATTAAATAACAGGAATAAATCAGACAAAACCAATGACGAAATGGAGGAGCTGTGACTCTATCTATAAAACAGCGGAAATCTTTTCTTCTCTTGCAACTTGTGATTCTAACTTGATATCTGACGATTTAACTTCATTTCCTAATTTATAGATCTTTTGAACGTAACCGGCCTTATCCAAAACAACAAAATCAGCATCACAACCAATGTTCAAGAAACCACGTTCATTTTGAAGACCAAGAGATATAGCAGCATTGTTAGTTGCAGTCTTGACAGCTTGTGGTAATGAGATCTTAGACCATTCCATCAAGTTACGGATACATTGTGGTAATGTAGTAGCAGCACCAGCTAATGTATCAGTACCTTCTAAGTATAATCTGTCACCAGTTTTTACAATGACTTGTGCATCCCATTTATAGTTACCATCTGGTAAACCAAACAAGTGCATAGCATCAGTGACCAAAACACACTTGTTTGGGTTTGATCTATAAGCCAAGTTAGCCATTGCTGGATCAACATGGACACCGTCACAGATTATACCAAAATATGGAGTCTTGTCATCACCAACAACAGGGGAATTGATCAAACCAACAACACCAGCATCACGATGATGTGGTTGTGGCATGGCATTGTATAAATGGGTAATCATAGTAGCACCATTATCAATAGCCTTACAACCAGTTTCATAACTAGACATAGTATGTCCAATTGAGAATGTGATTTTCTTATCAGTGATTGCTGGAATTAAATCTAAAACCCCTGGGATTTCTGGAGCGGCAGTTATAATACAGACATTGTCTAACAAGGCTTCATTGCCACCATAGGTTTCTAATAATTTGGTTTCACCAGCTCTTGCATCAACAAAAGTTTCAACTGGGTGGCAACCCTTCTTCTTAACATTGATGAAAGGACCCTCTAAATGAGCACCAAGGGAGTCACATTGATCATCTAATCTTGATTTCTTGTAAAATGGTAATACCTTAGCGTAAACTTCCGGGAAGTTGGAAGTAACAGTTGGACAAGTGGCGGTGACACCAGTAGATAAGTATTTAGTCATGGCGTCTTGATAGAAACTTTTGAATTCAATAGCATCTTTGTCGGTAGATTTTTCATTCAAGTTGGAATAATTTAAACCATATACACCGTTGTTTTGAATATCAATAAAACCAGGAGCTAAGATTTGTTCATGTAAATCAATTGTTTTACTTACAAGTTCTTTGTTTGATGGAGGATGAGTGATTTTCTTGGTTTTATTATTATAATATAAATCAGTAAATTCATATAATTGACCATTATCAATCAAATGACAGTTGGTGAATCTTGTATAAGTGATACCAGTCATTATGTATGTGTTAGTGTGGGTAATAATTGTTCTCTAAAGGGTAGAAAAGTGAAAGGATTAAGGTAGATAGCTTGGAAAGGGACAAACTGAACTATATTTATAATGCAAAACTTACTTCTTTCAAGTTGTTGTAACAAGAAAAGAATGTGACATTCTACTTTGTTCCCTAAAAAATGTGTAAATGAAAGGTATATAAATGTTGTATTGAACGTCACGTTGGCCATCCCTAATTGACAAGCGTAGGTTCGGTTGATTCTGGAAAGGATGCATTAAAAAATAATATTCTTCCGATCAAAAATGAAAAAGAAACTTTTTCTATCGAACGTGTTGCAACCAAAAGAACAATGCAAATCTTTGTATTAGAAAATGTAACCTTTCTGATGAACGTTACATTATATACCGATGTTACATTTCCGTTTTCACTTTTCTTTTTTTTTTTGTGTTTAGTAAGTTCATCGTCTCCCCATACTTCATTCAATTTCTTTTTTTTTTTTTTTTATGATTATCATTATTATTTTCTACCATGCGGAAGAGCAGTTTTGCCGAATGATGATCTTCCAACCAGTTTTGATTAAAATCGTAATAAAAATGTGGGAAATGCTACTGAAATAAAAATACTACATAAAAAGTCTTCTATCTGGTTCCATCTGTTGTTTTACAATTGTTTTTGTGAAGAATCTCAAAAGACACCATCTCCTTATTGATATTTTCCTTTGTTAGAGATATCAATTATAAATACACGAGGTTATTCCAGTTTCTAGTTTTACTCGTAACCATATTCTTCATCAACAAACAACAAATACACTAAAATCATGAAACAAGCTACTTTTTCTTCCGGTGAAGACGCTTCTGAATACTTGGCTAACCACATTATCAAGAAGATCAATGACTTTGCACCAACTCCATCCAGACCATTCGTTATCGGTTTACCAACTGGTTCATCCCCAGAAGGTGTTTATGCTAGATTAATCAAAGCCAATAGGGAAGGTAGAGTTACTTTCAAGAATGTTGTTTCTTTCAACATGGATGAATACTTGGGCCTCCCACCAACTAGCGAACAATCTTATCATTACTTCATGTATGACAAGTTCTTTAACCACGTTGATATTCCAAGAGAAAACATCAATATTTTAAACGGTTTAGCTACTGACATTGAAAAGGAATGCGCTGATTATGAAGCCAAGATCAAAAAGTATGGTAGAATCAACATATTCATGGGTGGTTTAGGTCCAGAAGGTCACTTAGCTTTCAACGAAGCCGGATCTTCTAGAAATTCTATTACCAGAAAGGTCAGTTTGGTTCCATCAACTGTCAAAGCTAACTCTCGTTTCTTTGATAATGATGAAGCTAAGGTTCCAAAATTCGCCTTGAGTGTTGGTATTTCTACTGTTATAGATAACTCCGATGAAGTTGCTATTATCGTATTGGGTGAAAACAAATCATTTGCATTGGACAAGACTATCAATGGTACCAAGAATGACCCAAGATTCCCATCCAGTTACTTACAAGACCACTCCAACGTCTTAGTTGTTTGTGACAATGCTGCTGCTGGTTTGAGATCAAAGTTGTAATTTCATCAATGTGAAGGTTCTTTAGTTCTTCGTTCTTTTTTTAATAGAGTTTTATTTACATAATTAGATATACAAAGAAATTGTAAATTTTAATTCATTCTTGTAGACTGTATTTTTCTTGTGGCTGCAAAACTGCCAAGGAATAAAATTAACTTATCAAACCAATCATTTCGATTGAAGAAACCAACGATCGAGGACTTCAGGATCATTTACCGGGTCGAATTTCATTATTCTACATTTGAATTCTGTTTATTGTTTGTACTGACACATTTTCTTGAAAAAACTACGTTGTCTTAAGCAATTGTTTCATGAAGTTCTATGAGAAATTCTGTTTGTGATATCATATTTACTTTCCAAAGATCATCGACCTACCAGTAGAATTGATAGAATCCCCAAGATACTTTGGAACTAACGAAAAACTACAAAAGGAGCAATTATTGATAATCTCCACAAATACTTACAAACTAAATGTTTTTCATATTCAACCTCTATTTAATATATAAAGAAGAAAAGTCTTTAAATAATCCCAAAAAAACAACGCTAAAATCAAACCAAAAATCAAATAAAAAAGATGAAATCCTGTCATATTATCTAAGAATAGTAAGCAGCACCAATGGCAGCACCAATCATTGAACTGTTATCAATTAATTTCAAATCAACTGTAACGCCCAACTTCTTAACTTCCGCATTTTCATTGACAAATTTCTTGACCAAATCTCTATAATTATGGAAGTAACATAAAACGGAACCAACGAAACCAATAGTAACATTTGATAAATCTTCACTTTCGTTGTGGTACTTTAATAATTTAATGAAAGAAACAATGGTATAGGCTACAATGAAAGCAGCTCTCTTGATGATACTGGAAACAATTTTCTTCAAGGTAGTAATATCAGAGTCTTTAACATTGTCCCAACCATATCTGGTACAAATCTTTTTGTTGATAAGAGCATGATCTTCAGTTTCGTCAATAAAACACATCAATTCACCATCGAAACCATCATACTCGTTGGTTAAGATTTCCTTCAAGTCCTTGATACCCACAAAGATTTCGTCAGCTTCAATTAAATCAACAAGGACTAATCTGGTTAATTCTGGTAAATATCTTCCACTGGCCATTAATTCATGAGGTTGGAAAATAGTAGAAGTGTTTGGATCAACAGTCATGAAGGGTTTGAAATGGTTTTGGAAGTCTCCAAATCTAGAATCTATGGAAGCATCGTATTTGGTAACAAAATCATGGGTGACCAAGTTAGCACCGAATAATGATAATTCGGTATTGTAAAGAATTCTATCATGTCCACCCAAGATTTTATCATCATGAACCTTAGATGAACTATCTAATGAACAGCACATATTAAGTCCAGTACCCAAGACCATGGCTAACTTCATGTATTTGTCAATGAAAGCACCAGCTGCATAAACTGCTAATGAATCGTTCAAGATACATCTAATGTCAATTTCAATTTGGAATTCATTTAACAAGACATCTTCGAGGATTTCCTTCAAGTCTTTACCAAAAATATCTGGATGAATAGTATAACCCTTGGAAACATGAACAATTCTTCCATGGTTGTAGTCGGTAGTTTCTAATGGGAATGACCAAGTAATACCTGTCTTGACAACAGATTTAATATCAATAACATCTTGGGATTCAATTATTTCTTTAATTCTAGCACCAATGTATTTGAAGAATTCGCGATCGATAACTTTAAAATCATTTTGAATAATCCAGCTCTTTTCAATGACAGTTTTGATTCTAGAAGATCTATCAGCTTCTTCAGCTTTAGCAGGTTCTGCAATATCAACAACACCAATCCTCAAAGTTGATCCACCTAAGTCAATAACCAAGTATTGGCCAACTTCTTCACCAGTAGGACTGATGTTATAATTTGGCAACATTGTAATTGTAGAATTTTCCGATAATGCCTCATTGAAATCAGAATACAAATGTTGTGATTGCTTTTGTAAGTTTTCATTTGTAGCTTGCTGGGTGAAAGATTCAATAACTGAACTTAAAAAAGTGGAAGCTTCTGTCATTGGAGAAGGAGGGGTATTTGTATTATTAGCAGAACTAGATGGAGATTCTTCTATAGACAACTCCTGAACGGTTAAGTCGTAATCATCCTTCTGTGGCTCGACTGTAGTATAAGTTGGGATAGTTGATGTTGTGCTTATCATATTAAGTATAAAAATTAGTTAACGAAGGTTGTGATAACTGATAATAGTATTAAATTATATGAAGAAGTGAAAATGTAGTACTTGACTTGATAATAGGGAAAGTTTGTGAATGTGAAAGTGAGGGGAATTTGGTGATCTATAAATAAAGGCACGAGTAGGTGGTGGTGGGTTTGTGTGTGTGTAATTTGGAGGTGATAAATGCAAAGAGAATAGCCTGAGGTTTTATGTTGTAACAGTGTTAATTTTAAAGAAAGAAATTACCTAATTGTTGCTTTTTGTTTTTAGATGGAACTCATTCTTAGAAAAGCCGGAGAAACTTAATAAGCAGATTTTTTTCTATTAAAAAAATATTTTACAATAGGGTTGCATCTAAGAAATAAAAAAAGGACATTTCTTTTGAAACCATAAGTTGATCGGCTTGTGTTGGCATCTGAGTCACAAAAAGATACTTTTCTATTTCAATCAGCTGTGGCAAAGTCGCGAATGTGCATATAAGTCTGGATGGGGCGTTTGTTGTAACGCTTTAAGCTTCTCAAAATCTGTATCTTTTAATTGTCAATTCATTTCATGTTACATTAAGTTGGAATTGGATGCAACTTCCTTACAATTTAGCTAAAATCGCTAACCAAAATATTTTTTTCCATTGTCTCGTTATGGTACAAAACATCTATCTTGACCCCCAAAGGAGCTTAAACGTACTCTAACGCTGGGAATTCCCCCGTACTTCCCCAAAACTTCCCCTAAACTGCCAACCATTCTTATGTGTATCAAAGATTATAAATTGTATTTTAAAAACATCGAGGAAACCATGTTTCAGCTGGTTAAGAAGAGATTTTAATGTGGAGGATCGCATGATTAAACTTATTAGTAGCTGGTTTCGATCCCTACTTCAGATTGAACCCATAAAGGGAGAATGGCCTATCAAGTCTTTAATAGAGTAAAAATACACATTTCTATCAACTAAATCCATTTAACACAAGAACGTAAACTGATCGTTAGATGAAACCAAAAGACCAGATAGTACAACGCTCACCAAATATGAAAGTGTAGTTAACGCATTGCGAAATACCCCGACTATAGGGTATACTTGAAGATTTTGTGCCCATTAGGGTCCTTTTAGTCGATCAGGCAATTGAAGATTCTTCTTTCAATCTGACACTGAGTCTCTACATTCATCATCGGTAAAATATCACCCGACTTTTGAGGAGAGTATCTAACTTTCGTGCTCATCCGATTTATATCTTAGTCTATATTGAACCCCAATGTAACACCCGTAAATCTGGATTGCGCAAACAGAGAGGCTTCGATCTTTCCGTAAATAGGTTGTACCAGCTCTCTGAATAATGTCATGTCATCAGCATCTTGTTGTTTATCTAATCGTCATGTGCCCATTTATCGCCTCCCCTTAATCATAAATCTAAAATACATGACCTACGAAGAGAAATATATGCATTTATCCATGTAGTAGTTGAAACATTACACCAACAATGACTACGAAAAGACACACTGTCAATTTGTCATGTAACGAAGGCTTTTAACAAGGAACTGGGTGATTACTTCGACCACAAACTAAATAAACACAATCCCCTTACTTACCTGTTAGACCGCTTAGTTCCCCAAGAAATCTTACCAACTGCAATTGGTTTCTTTTTTGGGGCAGCCCTCATGAAATCAATTACCCAAAAGCAAACACAAACAGAAACACAAACAAGAGGGTGATGGGGTGATGGAACTGCAACCCTGAAATACAAAAGAAATAAATGAAACATCTACCTTTCTAAAATTGTTCTTTTTGTCACATTTTTCCTTTTTTGTTGGCCCTGTCTTGTGAACCTATTTATTTGTTCTCGGAAAATCAAAATCATGAATTTATCCGAAATTTTAAAGTAACGTTACATCCAATTTGAATAATAGAAATACCGCAAGTGTCTGGTATACACATTTTCCCCGGACCTCCGATTCCTAGGCTGTAAACCCGAGATATTGCATACTATGTATCTTGCTTTATTGAAAATCAATACTGTACATTCATTTAGATTCATTTCTACACCTTCTACAACTATATGGTTCCATTCAAAAACATCTGTGTCAACGACCAAATCATGCCTAGATTTGTAGCTGTTCACAAAAGTCAATCCTTGGCTTACTAGGATATAACTATTTGTTACAATAGTATACAATTTTATCTACCATTGCAGAGGATCCACATGCTACGAACGCGAAAGACCCATCCGCTTGCTTAACTTCACTGGAGACAAACTCTTCTGTATTTGGTAGGCCTACTATACACTGAATGTGAAATAATTCTGCTTCAATACGATTAACAATTCCCGATTTTTCATCATACTCGACTTCAATTTGTTCTTTACAAAGTTTGCTTTTGTCGGTTTCTTCAAGTGAGCTCTCTTCTTGATAAGTTAAAAGATCTGGCTTTTGGGTGGAATATCCGTTGCCGAGAAATTTTGAGAGTGTGTTTGACGGTACCAAGAAATAATTGGATGGGCATAAAACTGATTTACCGATTCTATTTTGAAAAATCCTTTCGCAAACTAACCTGGTAATGACATTGGTCAAGTAGAATAAGCTCTGAATGGATTCACTTGACAATGCACGGTCAGTTTCAAATTGACCTCATGCATACCCCTTTGGATAAAAGCTGTGAAAATCGGTTTTAAAGATCCAATTGTAATAAATTTGCAAATTTCTTAAACAAAGTGGGTTTTGATACTCAAAAGGATAAACCTAGAGATTAAACAGATTAAAATGGGTTCCTTGCCAATTTGACTCAGATTTGGGGAATCTTTTACAAAGTCTGATACATCATTTCAGCTTTCAAGGTAGTTCTTGAGAAATAATTGTATCTCTCAACAACACCCTAGATACATATAGTACGAGGGTTATTTTAAAAATTCGCACATAGTATTACCAAAAGTTCTACTTATTTACATCGTTCTCTATATATCTTATAAATTCTTTAACTCAATGGCTTCTTCATCTTCATCTACTGTCTTCTCTGCAGTCCTTTCCTTCCTTATCTTTTGCAAATTGTGCCCTTGGTAGTCATGGTCATTAATAAGGACTTCACTCAATTTTTCTTTCGCCATGATTATAACCTCATTAGCTAATCTTTGGACAACAGCTAACGCTGGATTTAATAAATTCATTGTGTATAACACATATACCGTTGCACCAAGTATCAATACTAACGCGAAAAATAACGGATTCCTAAGAACTGCCATAAATTCATTCCATCCAAGAACTAAAATTACCAAGTAAATATAGTATGGAATTTGAGTAACGTGCTGAACAATTGCTCTCTTGTTTTCCACAAATCTGGCATCAACTTCTTTCTTGAATTTGCTCAAGATTTCCAGCTTTTGTTGCTCAGATACAATTTCCGCAAAACATTGTTCTTCCTCGTCTGGGTCATAGTCAGTTTGAGAAAGGTACTTCAATCTCAACCCTGCATCGAATATATCAAACTCTGGAACAATTTCTGAATCATCATTCAATTTAGCAAGGCTCAAAATCGGTAATACTTTGACTGCATGCTCTTTGCCCTTCTGGAAAGCAATTTCCAAATCGCGCTCATTCGTATAAAGAATTGGGATCCCGTTCTCATCGTATCTGAATTTGTCATCAAATCTATCCTGCAACAACACCAATAACTTTTCATTTGAGATTAATTGACGCAAAGTATCATGAAACTGAACCCAAGACTTAAAATTGAAGGTTTCAGAAGCCTCGCCGTTCTTTTTGTCTCCAAGGTCGAATTCTGGAAGAACTCTTAAAGTGTTGAATTTTTCAAGAATTCTATTCCAAGTCTCATTGTCTGGATTATACATTTCCGTTTGGATTGCCTTGCTAAGCCCGGTTGACAACTTCTTAATTGATTTGCTAATCAATGTTTTAGATACAATTGTCTTCATATCTTCATTTAAAGAATTTACATATTTTTCAGTTGAAAGATCTCCTTCTAATGAAATATGCCTCAATTTTCCAACGATTAGTCTCCTCAAATCCTCCTGAAGACTACTGACTTTGTCTTTGAAATTTCCTCCCTTCAAATTCACCAAATCGGTCTGAAATTCTTTCAAGGATGTATCGATCAATTCCTTGGCATGTAAATCTAAACGTGCTTCAAATGAATCGTTCAATTTCTTCTTCAATTCTGATTTCTTTTGTTCATAAATGACTTTGTTATATCTTGATGCAGATTGTTCGTAGTTTTCAAGTGTATCGCACCTCAAGTCTAGCATTAATCTACCTTCTTCTTCAAATTCGCGAGATTCTGTTCCGAAATACTCATCAAATTTCGCTTTGAACTCGTCAAATACACCTTCTAGAATCTTTTCACATCTGAGCTTAGCTACAAGGATTTGTTGAGTTGGCAAATCCAAATCTTCATTATTCTCAATTTGTTCCCAACAATTTTCAGCATACAAAGTCCAACCATCTATTGGGATTTGGTGGTGATATTCTGGTTTAAACAACTCATTATCAACCACAAGTCTATCTCCTAAATTGGCAATACCCTTTGAGAATTCTTCTGCTTGATACATTTTATGGCTTAATGCATGGAAATTGACATCAAAGAAATCTTCAAATTTCAAATGGGACATATCGGTGGGCTTTGAAAGCTTGTCCCACATATCAACCAAATCTTGAGTTATAGTTCCTGCCAAACTCTCAATGGGCGTCTCGCCACTATGATCACGAATTACAATCAAAAGCAATATTTTATGGTCGTGTTCTTCATTTGCTTTTTTATCTAATTTTGCCTTTCCAAACAATGATAAGTTAACTTCAAAAACAGTTCTCAATAATCCTAAATTGGCACCTTGATACAATCCAATTTGAATTTCCCAGATATTAATTATCAAAATTTCACTGGTTGATAAAGCAAACAAGGCAGCCTTTCTTTCAAAATCTTGATCTTCCCCTCTTTCTCTCCCATCGGTTCCTTCCACATCCATAACAAATATATTGGTTTTGGTTGTATGCTGTCCCTTGGATGTAGTTACAGTAGGAGAGTGTGCCATCCAGATACCCTTGGTGGTTTGTTGTCTCTGTTGTTTATCCATAATATCAAAATTGGTATTAAAAAGGTTATTCAATAAAGTAGACTTACCCGTTGATTGAGAACCAAATACTGAGATTATGTGATAGTCGTTTCCAACAGTTTCAGCAGTGGTAGAATCAATATATTCAAGAATGGACGAATTAAATTGTTTAGTTTCATTAATAACTTGTATGGCATCTTGTGTAGCAATTGGAACAAATGAAGATGACGACGAGGAAGTTTGCGAGAGCGGTTGCTCTTCTTCTTGTGGTTTACTCATAAGGATTAACTAGCCGTTTGATACGTTTTCCACCAAACAATAAGCTACTTCACTGAATAAAATTGAATCATGCTTTTTCCCCTAATTTGGTCTTTTTTTTCGTTTGCTTCCCAACAAAACCCGAACCTTACAAATTCTGGAAATTAGCCAGCACATGATTGCAAATATTTCTATTATGACTCTAGAAAGTTAATAGAGAATATATAAATGGTTTAAATCAAATAAATTAAATTGTATATAAATACTTCTACAAACTTACCTTGATATAAAGCTTGACTTATAACTTTTGAGTTAATTCAGGTACGATTTCATTAAGATCACCGACAATTCCTATATCAGCAACGTTGAAGATTGCAGCTTCTGGATCCTTATTAATAGCAACAATAGTTTTTGAGTCTTTCATACCGGCCAAATGTTGAATTGCACCCGAAATACCAACTGCAATATATAAATCTGGTGCAACAATCTTACCAGTTTGACCAACTTGTAAGGAGTTGTCACAGAATCCAGAATCAACAGCTGCTCTCAGGGCACCTATGGCTGCATTCAACTTAGAGGCAAGTGGTTCAATCAACTTTTCAAAGGTTTCTTTGTTCTTTAAACCACGACCCCCAGCAACGACACGAGTTGCCGAGCCTAATTCTGGTCTTTCTGAAGTGATCAATTCTTCAGAGACAAATTCAGTACGAGAGCCTGAAGCAACATCTTGTACGTCTTTGATGGCAGCAGATCCTCCGCTAGTTTCAACTGGTGGGAATGCGGATGCTCTAACTGATGCAAGGATGACATTATCTTTAGATTTTACAGTAGATAAAGCATTTCCCGCATAGATTGGACGTGTAAAAGTATCCTCTCCCAAAACTTTTATGACCTCAGAAATTGGTTGAACATCTAATAATGCTCCTAATCTTGGAAGGATAGATTTGCCCACTGACGAACCTGCAGTCAAAAAATGTGTGAAACCTGACTCTTGGATAATCTGTTTGATCAAAGGAGAAACTTCTTCAGCCAAAAGATGGTCATACTTGGAATCTTTAGACACCAATACTTGACTGACGCCTTGAGTTTGTGCGAGTTCTGCTGCGATTGCATCTGCATTGGAACCGAGAACTAATGCAGTAACTGGCTTACCAATTTCAATTGCTGCTGCAATTGTTGATAAGGAAGCCAGTGTTGGCTTGGAGTTTGAACCTTCAATTAAGGCAAGTGTATCCAATCTTGCTCTAGTACTAGAGAAGAACCTTCTTGCTGCTAACGACATTGACATGTTTTATTAACCTCTTATCAACTCTTTTGATTATGGTCTATATATTGAGGAGGCCTGAAGTTTTTGAAAAAATCTTGTGTGGGATGAAAAGACTCATTTGTAACTGGTTGCACGACCTCCGTTTTCGGGTCTGTACCTCTCTTATTTGCAATGAGTGGAACGATAACAATCCCACCCGAGTATATCCAAGTGTATTCTTCTATAAGAAATTGATTTGGAGGTACATTCTTTTGTGCTGTTTATCTATAGTTGGAAATTTTGGAAACTCAAATTAAGCTTTGAGTTGTGGGTTAGGATTCCGATTCAATGTAAGATTTACAAGTAAGAAACTTACACAAGGAAGGGAGATATATACGCAAGACGGACGGTGTCAGCTACGATTGTAATATTGTTCAAGGTGTATGTAAAGCTGGATTAATTCACCAAAGTCTTAATATTTCGTTCACTTATCAAACAAAAATTAGATCTACATGAACTTGCTTTAACTTGTCTAATCAACAACTCCAATTCATGTCCCCAAAGGGATGCTAACAAGATGAGTATATAGTCATATCTAATGAAATGAAACCACCATTCCAAGACGGTGCTTTGATCTGATACCTTTTGATGACGAAATAGAAAGAGGACAAAAAAAAGAATTAAAAAACGGTCTACTTTACAATTTCAGTCACTCAATATGATCATTCCCTTTTTTTTCATGTTTATTCGATAACCACAAACTCCCAATTCATTGTAAATACCCCACCATCAATGTCTTCACCGAAAAGTGAAAGGTCGAAACGATTCAGTAGTCCATCTCCAAGTTTACGGGTGATATCACAGCGAAGAGTAAATCAGGAAAGACAACCCCTCCTTGCCGATCGAAATATTACTGAAAACGAAAACATCTCGGCCACCAGTAGTTTCCCTCCACATATACCATCCCGTTTATCTCGACAACTTCTGCATGAGAATGATGATATTGATACTGAATCAATCATATATCAACATTATCCATCGTCGCCTCGTCCCTATATGCCGACAAATACCCAGCGGATAGAGGATTTACCTTGGAGTGATCTATTACCTTATTATCTCCCTTGCTTCTCTTGGTTGGGACAATACAATTTTCAATTTTTGATTGGTGATTTCATTGGAGGTTTAACACTAGTATTCTTTCAATTACCTTTATGTTTATCATATGCAACAACATTGGCACATGTCCCAGTTGTATCTGGATTATATTCGTTGGGGCTCTCACCCCTTATCTATATGATTTTTGGGAGTGTCCCTCAGATGATTGTAGGTCCCGAGGCACCTATCTCATTGATTGTTGGACAGGCTGTTGAACCCCTATTGCATGATTCTAAGAAAAAGTACCTTGATCCATTGGAATACGTTGCTGCAATCAGTTTTGTATCTGGGATGAGTTTATTGGGGTTCGGGCTCGGGAGGTTCGGATTTTTGGATAATGTTTTAAGTGCATCATTATTGAAAGGTTTCATATGTGCAGTTGGAATAGTGATGAATATAGGTGCATTAATCAACTGTTTGGGTTTAGAAGAATTGATGAAAGAAATCTCTCAAAATCCAGATGAAATGGATATTCATTCACCATTTGATAAAGTACGATTCTTAATACATAATTGCAAAAAATTAAATCCATTAAGTCTTAAGATTAGTTTGATTGGATTTTTAATTATAATGTCTGCCAGGATATTTAAAAAATATGCCAATAGAAAATCAGGCAAGTTTTATCGAAATGTAATTTTTATTCCAGAAATTTTACTTGTTGTAGGAGGTTCTACAATATTGTGTTCTTATTTTCGCTGGGATTTGGATGGAATTTCAATTATAGGGCAAGTTAAAAATGATGGTGAACTTCAACTATACAATCCCATATCAGTTGATAAATGGAAATATATTAAGAAATTCAGTACATCAGGTTTTTTATGTGCCATGTTGGGATTCTTTGAATCGACTACTGCTTCCAAATCCCTTGGTTCTCGTTATGATTTACCCATAAGTTCAAATCGAGAATTGGTAGCTTTAGGAAGTATTAATATTATATGTGCAATATTTGGTGCGTTGCCTGCATTTGGTGGATATGGTAGAAGTAAAGTGAATGCGATATCGGCAAAAACAACAATGCTGGGAGCTATTATGGGGTTCTGTACTTTAATCACAATTATATTTTTCCTTGAATATTTATATTTTGTTCCTGAATGTATGCTTAGTGTTGTTGCGGCTGTTATTGGAATACTGTTAATAGAAGAAGCACCGTATGAGGTGCTTTTCCATTGGAGAACCAAAGGTTATAATGAGTTGATTACCTTTGCGGTTACAGTATTGACAACGTTATTTTTCTCAATGGAAGGTGGTATTGCGGTTGGATTGATATATCTGCTAATAAGAGTGATTAAGAATTCAACGATATCTAGAATTCAAATTTTAGGAAGATATCCTGACACAAATGTGTTTATTGATGCTGATATTCCAACTGCCTCAAATGAAAAGAAGCCAGGAGCTCATTTGAATGTGTTTGACGATTCACATCAAATGCAATTAAATGAACAAATAATTGAAGAAATTGAAGGATGTTTGATTATCAAAATTCCAGAACCTCTCACATTTACCAATTCAAGTGATTTGCGATGCCGATTGAAACGAGTTGAAATGCATGGATCTACCAAGGCACATCCTGCACTGAAACGAACTCGAGATGAAACAATGACTAAATACGTTATCTTTGATTTGAATGGAATGTCAAGTATTGATTCGTCAGCAGTTAAAATCCTACAAGAATTGATTAGCAACTATCGAAAACGAAATATTCGATCATTTTTTGTGAGGGTTTCAAGTTCTCCACAGTTAAGAAAACGTTTATTGAAATCTGGAATTTCCAAGATCCTTAGTGAAGATTTGGTTGATATGAAATATTTCGTAATGCAGGACATTGCCAGTAGATGTATGATTTCTCGAGGTAGAGAAAGAACAGACTCTGGAGAAAGAAATACCAATATAGAAATTGAAAGTTTAATGTCATGCTATGACCTTATTGAAGCAAAAGGGGAACCATATTTTCAACATATTAGTGACGCCTTGAAGGTTATTGATTGTTTTGAAGTCAATGAACAGTTTCTTAATTAATTTATTAAATATACATGCATACAAATATATTAGAAGTGTTTCATTTTATAGGATTATTTATAAAGACAGAATGATTTATTAGAGGGGAGTTTGTAGTTTTTGTTTTTCTACTAAACGCGTAAATTTCCAAATTTTTCGTTAACTCTCATTCAAGTGGAAACAACTTCTTTTTCATCTGTTATTAATCATCAAGAAAAAAGCAACGTTCATTATGTCAGAAGCAATAAATGAGGATGTAGAAAACGGTGGTGAAGTCCAAAGAGAATTGACCATCAAGGAAGAGTATCAATTATGGAGAAAGAATTGTCGTTATATGTATGATTTTGTTAGTGAGACTGCTTTAACTTGGCCATCATTAACTATTCAATGGCTCCCCGAAAATTCAGTTGACAGCAATGGCGTAATCGATGCCAAACTCTTATTAGGTACTCATACATCAGGTGAAGATACAAATTATCTTAAAGTTGCTACTACTCAAATCCCATCCGATGCCAAAAGTCAGAAAACAAACACTAGGATTAAGATTATCAAGAAATTTGAAAATAATTATGAAATATGTCGTGCTAGATATATGCCACAAGAGTCTAATATTGTTGCTACTATTAATGGTGGAGGAGAAGTTCATTTATATGACTTGAACAGTGATTCTAAAGTTGCCAAATCCCATTTTTCTCCTCACACTGATAATGGTTATGGTCTTTCTTGGAATCCATTTAAGAAAGGATTGTTATTAACTGCAGCAGATGATCAATTAGTATGTGTGACCGATACTTCAAAAGGAGATAATGCCACTATTCTTAAAAATGATGTTCAAAAAGATATTGTGAATGATGCAAAATGGCATTTTTTTGATGAAAATTTATTTGCAACAGTTTCGGAAGATTCATATGCTTATGTTTTTGATGCTAGAACAAATCAAGTTGTTTCTAGATATTATGCTGAAGGTTCAAAAGGTATTAATTCTTTAGCATTCTCTCCATTTTCTAGAAATTTACTAGCAATTGGTAGTACCAATTCTAACATAAATTTATTAGATTTAAGAAAATTAGGTAATGGAGAATGCAGTAAGAGTGGATTATTACATACAATGATGGGACACGGTGATTCGATTACTTGTATGGAATTCTCTCCTCACAAAGATGGTATATTAGCTAGTGGAGGACAAGATAGACGTTTAATTCTTTGGGATTTGTTTAAAATTGGGGAAGAGCAACAACAAGAGGATGCGGAAGATGGGTGTCCTGAATTATTTATGATGCATGCTGGTCATACTGGGTCGGTGACTGATTTAAGTTGGTGTCCATTTAAACCTTGGACTATTGGATCAGTTGCTGATGATAATATAGTTCATCTTTGGGAAGTTGGAAAGAATCTACTCAAATCTGATGAAATTGAAGATGTTGATGTAAAGGAATTAGAATAGAAATATGTATTAATATAAAAGGCTCTCCATAGAGTCTTTCGAACATTCACTTAATAAAGTATAAAGTATGTGACGTACTTATAGAGTCGTGTGAGTCCTCACAATTCTCTAAGTCTTTTTTTCCTGGCTTCACGCTTTGGTCCATGATGGTGGCGGGATGCTTAAACTCTTGGTCTTTCCCAACGGCGTCTGAGTCTGGGTGGCATTGTCTCGAAAACTCTCTCCCTATTTTCTTCCATACTTTAATCATTTTGATCCCGCACTTTCCGCTGATCATCAATTTTAAGTAGACAGTTTATGGTATTGGCAAATATCACAAATACTCCAACCACCACACACTTTGGAAAAATTTGTCCTCCTTCCCCGAGATTTTTTTTTCCGGTTCTTTTTTTTTTTTAAGGAACGAAGAAGGATATTTAAATTTTACACAAATTTTTAACTCTTAACACAACATCAAAATTGAGTAGAAGTAGTAGAAGCAGCAAGTGAAGAAGAAGATATGTCAGACTTTCCTCCCAACTTATCAATAAGGCCATTGACTATCGAGGATGTGGATCAGTGTGTTACACTTGAAAATAAGGGTTTCTCTGAAGAAGAACGTTGTACTCCAGAAAAGTTCAAATATAGATTGACAGTATGTCCAGAATTATGTTCCGGATTATTTATAAGAGAATATGAATATAAATATAATGCTATAAATTTACCAGAAATTGCTGATAAACTTGAAAAAGAACATTCAAAAGAATCGGAAACCGCTACAAAAGGTGGAAAACATAGTGACGGCGACGAAGACGATGATGATGAAGATGAATTACCTAGTAAATCTTCAGTGGTTAAAGAAACTTTGATTGGTCATATTATTGCAACAAAAGTAGCATCACAGACTGTTACGGAAGCGTCAATGGAATTGCCGTCACCAGACTTGGCAGGTTCTGGTCATTTTGAAAGCTCAAGACATATTGGTATTCATTCGATTGTCGTTGAACCTGAATGGCGAGGTAAGAACTTAGGAGCATTATTATTGCATGATTACATTCAGAAACTTTCAAATCAAGATTTAGGAGATCAAGTAGTTTTACTTGCTCGTAAAGAATTAATACCATTTTATGAAAAAATTGGTTTCAATAATTTAGGTGAAAGTGACTGTAAACATGGTGGAACCGTTTGGTACGATATGGCAATTGATTTGATTGCTACTGATGATCTTTAGAAAAAAAGAAGTGTATAATAGTGTTCTCTCTCCCCCCGTTTAACTAATTATAAATTTACTTTATTAGACCCACAATGAAAGTCCATGAACTTTGGTTTTTCGTGCGATTTATATGAACAATTTTTTTTCTTCAAATCTCTCTTGATAATTTTAATACCATACCTTTTCCTGTACCCTGAAGGAACATATTGACTGATTAGGGAGAAAAGATGCTTCGTGTTCCAGATGTGGTTAAGAACTTCTTTGATTCCGTTCCATTGAAGACTATTCCCGATCAACCGACACCTTTGGGTCAACATGACATTTATTATTTCCGTGGAATGGGTAATCCAAGTGCAATCTTTACATTGGGTGTATTTAATACTATCAAAGTCAATGCACATGTCGTACCTTCCGACCCTATTTCTCTTGGATTAGGTTTGATACTAGCTAAAAAGAGTGAATTGGGACTTCCGACTGGTATAGCTGCTCCATTTGGTTTTAGAAATGGAATGGTTAAATTTTCATATTTAGCTGCAAGTAACAATGTTTTGCCAATACTCATAGAAGAGAGTGACAATGGTAGAAACATTAAGACTTTGGATATAATAAACCAAGATCTTGTTCATAACAACTTTCGAAATGTTGAAACAAAACAAATAAACGAATTAATTGATATTAAATTCTATGATGTTTGGTTATTGTGTATTTTGGCAGAGGATTTGGATTTTGAGATACTATCACGAATATTTGGACTTGAGTCAACCAATAGCGTTTTTCAACAATCAGAATTATTGGAATTGTTACATGAAATTCCTAATTGGAACTCATTCCGCAATCGTCATCCTTTCTTGTTTGATAATTGGATTTCAATTCATCATCAAAAATCAAAACTTTTAGTGAACTATTATCAACAACAATTAAAGCAATTTACTGAAAATTTAGATTTAATAATTACATATTTGAAGGATTCGGAAGATTCCTCGGAGAATGATATTATAAAATTCAAACTTGCTGGATATATGATTATTATTGATCAACTACTCGTATCGACTGATTTAAGAGAAATTGTTAAGGAACGGTCTGAATTTGTCAAAGAATGTTATCGTCTATTAAAATAATTTATTACATTATATCATTTCCCATACTTGTATATAATTGTCATCTAAGAACAATAATTCTTGACTTTGTGGCTTAACTTCTAAATCCCTTATAGATACCCAAGAATTGTTATTCATCCTAATTGATATTGCCCAACTTGTACTATGTTTGATTGTAGAAATGAGTTTATACTTTATGTCCTTGACTGTTGGATACAAAAATTTCCCCATATCTAGGATATCAGGGAATTTCACCACGCTCGAGCTCTTGTCGGATCTTTCATACAGAATGATCAAATATGGAGGCAATGGTTCTAATAAAATATACGTCTTAACTTCCTTTGACCCTGACTGGGTTTGTTTCACTCCATTGTATTTCTGTAAAAGATCTTCAAGATTCACTTCGGCTATCTTCTCTGTTTGAACATTTAATGCGTTAAATGGGACATCCACTGAAAGCATCCAAAAGTTCAGGATCGCTTCCTTTGCCTTATTCTCGATTGTAGTGAACTCAATTCGAGATTCTATTTCTTGGGAGATTAAAGGAATTGTAGAAACCTTTATTTTACCTTGCAAAGATTTACTTAGCACACTAGTGGATTTCTTTGTAGTTTTCATTAATTGCATGTGTAATGTATTTAACATCCAAGTTAAAAACAATCTTGGTGAAGTAACTTTTGAATCAATTGTAAACTTCTTCTTTGAAACTTCAGAAACACAATTCAAAAATTCATGAGGTGCAACATGACTTTTAAATAAATGAGGTGACCAAATCTTCCTCATTAATAAGCTCAATTTACTAATAATGGGTGATTTTCGTAGTATCAATTCATATTGTTCACTTGAAGGGAGTAATAAAAAATAGTCTCGAATTGGTCTAATATGCGTCAACAAATGTATTATAACATTTGCGTAATCATTATTTTTAATATTGTTCAATCCAACATAACCTACTAGGTATTTCTTGTCATTCAAATCAAATGATATCCTAGGCAATAACTCCACATCTCGTTCCGAATACTTGGGTTCTAGATATTCAAGAATATCTTGAATACTAGAAGTATTTTCCCATTGTTTATCTTCCGGTAGGTCATATACTTTTGACGTGTGTAAATTAAGGAAACTATGATGATTTGTAACAATTGAGTGATTATATGCTGGTGATGATGGTGACCTTCCGGAGAAGTATTTCCCACAACTTAAACAACAATAAACATTATTGGATGATAAAGTGACCAGACAAATCTTTTCAAAATCAAAATCGAGTAGGTTTCTTTCTATAGAAGATTCTTTACTTGGACTCTTTTCAATCTTTCTCTTCTTGGATAATGGGTTTGTCATTTTGATGGTTACCACGGGAAGAGAGAGAGAGATAGAGTGAAACATTTTCCATTGAAAAAAAAAATAAATTGCATCTATTTTTGTTTGTAAATTTATGTACGCAGAGATATCTAGACTTATTGGATGGCCAAAGCATCAATATTTCCTGTAAGAAGTGTTGAAATATTATCATCTATTAACTTTTCAGCAGTGTCAGATAAATGTTTCTTAGGATCTTGTTTACCGACATATCTTGTTTTTAATTGTTCTTCTGTCAATTCCTTTTCTTCTTGTACTCGTTGATGATATAATTTGGCAATCTTAACCATACCTTCAGTATTCTGTAAGTTTTCACATTCCTTATGATCATAGTCAATCAATTTCAATCCTGATTGCCAATTCTTCTTATGTAAGTTCAATAACATATTAGTTTCATACGATGTTTTATGATAATCAATATTCAAGGAATAATAATGACGATTTAAACCATGAATTAATGCTTGGATTGAAGGTTTATTCAAATGACCAACATTAGAAGTAGACTGACGTGGTTCTTGGCCCATCATTAATGTGGTAGTATCGATTGTTCTAAATGCATCAATAACAACTTTACCCTTAACTGATTGAATTGGATCTATAACAACAGCAACTGCACGTTTATTCAATTGTTCAAAAGATTGTTGAGTATTAACATCAACTGATGATAACCAACATCCAAAACCAGGATGTGAGTGGTACCAACCTACAACCATTTGATCTCTACCAGTTTGTCTAAGCATATCCATCATTTTGGTTTGGAAAACATCATCAACTGCTTCAACAGATACACCGGTACCAGATTGCGGCATAGCAAATACATCAAAAACATGAATTGTAAATTCATCAATAAATTCCCCTAACATCAATCCCATAACTTCCATAGGAACACCAGCCCTTCCATGCTTTAACATCTTTAATAATGCTAATGATGATATGTAGACAGTCTCAGCGTTATCAATTGCAGGTCCATCACTTTGTGGAGGTGCTGCTCCACCCAATCCTGCTCCTGCTCCTAAAAGTCTCTGTAATCTTTCCATTTCTGGTTTCTATTGTATGTGGTTTAAATAATGAATTCGATTGACAAACAATCTGATAGTGGCAACTTTTCCATTGAAATGAAAAAAAGAGGTAGTGTGAAAGATCAAACACCAACGTGGTTATATGCAGGATGGTGGTTCTTTTGTCGCGACTTCTTACGATTTTACGACAAATTCTATTCTACCAGTAATTGTAGATTCCTGTTCACTTGACTTGATATTTCTTGAATCTGATCTAGTTCAAGATTTAGAAAGTTTAATCTAAGTTCATTGGTCATTGATCGAACTTGCCTTATCCAAAATCTTTAACTAGAATTATCATGGATAGCCTGCTTTTTGTTTTGAAAACTTACAAAATTTCAACAAAATCAAGACTCCCTTGTATACCTTCCTTTTTAAATAATAAAATCCACATATGGGAATTCTTATATTCTATCCTAGTATGGTTATTTTGATACCTATCTTGAATTGCTGCAAATTTGACACATGTCTAGTGTATTCTAATACCACCAAATGATGCAAAAAAAAGTTCAACTTGGATTAATGCCCCACGAGAAAAGACCGGACTCACAAAAAATTAGATGCCGCATCCTTCAAAGGCTAAACTTTCATTGCACCGTTGATCGTTCCTTATAAATAGTTTGATTTTCCAGTTTACTATAGCTCATTATTCCCCATACTACACAAATTTCTGTAAACGTTTCCCAGATCTTATTTCATATAGGAAAAATGTCAGACGGTCCACAATCATTAGTTGGTAAGAAATATCCTGCCAGACAACACGCAAAGAATGTCTACAATCATCTCGTAAAGAAGAACCCAAGTAAAGCAGAAGGTGCTTCATTTTTCATTAGTGGAGAAGATCTTGAACTCTACAAATATTGTGACCAAACCAAACCAATTAGACAAAACAGATATTTCTTTTATTTAACTGGTTGTAATATTCCTGGCTCTCATGTTGTTTACCACAGTGCTAAAGATAAGCTCACCCTTTACTTACCAAATGTCGACCACGAAGACATTATGTGGTCCGGATTACCTTTATCCATTGAAGATGCTAAAAAGAAATTCGATGCTGATGAAGTTAAATTCGCTGCTGAAATTGAAAATGATTTAAAACAATTAGGAAAAGCATTTACAACTGATGTGAATAAATTCAACGAAAAATATAAGGATTATTTGATCGAAAGTGACGAAGATTTCTTTTATTCCCTTGATGAATCTCGTCTTATTAAGGATTCTTATGAAATCGAATTAATGAAACATGCAGCCAAGATTACTGATAACTGTCATTTTGCAGTCATGTCAGCATTACCAATTGAAACCAAAGAAACTCATATCCATGCCGAGTTTATGTATCACGCATTAAGACAAGGTGCCAAGAATCAAAGTTATGATCCTATTTGTTGTAGTGGTGAGACATGTTCCACCTTGCATTGGATTGATAACGATGGTGATATTACTCCAGAGAAGAGATCAATTTTAATCGATGCTGGGGCTGAATGGGATTGTTATGCCAGTGATGTTACTAGATGTTTCCCAGTTAACGGTGATTGGGCCAAGGAACACTTGGAAATCTATCATCTTGTATTGAAGATGCAAGCCGCCGCCTTTGAATTAATGAGACCAGGTGCCAGTTGGGAAGATCTTCACTTGAAAGCTCATAAGGTTTTGATTGAAGAATTCCTTAAATTAGGTATCTTCAAATCTGAATATTCAGTTGAAGAATTATTTGATGCTAAGGCTTCTTCTCGTTTCTTCCCTCATGGTTTAGGTCATTTATTAGGTATGGACACTCATGATGTAGGTGGAAATGCTAATTACTCAGATCCAGACCCATTATTGTGTTACTTAAGAATCAGAAGAAAGTTAGAACCAGGCATGGTTGTCACTAACGAACCAGGTTGTTATTTCTCACCATTCTTATTAGAAGATGTCTTGAACAACCCAGAAAAGGCCAAATATATCAACAAAGATATCTTAGACAAATATTGGTATGTTGGAGGTGTTAGAATTGAAGATGACGTTTTGATCACCAAAGATGGTTATGAAAATTTCACCAAAATTACCAAAGATCCTGAAGAAATAAGTAAAATTGTAAAAGCAGGTCTTGATAAGGGTAAAGAAGGATTCCATAATGTCATCTAGTTAGACCTTATATACCAATAAATTATTGCATCACAGGTAGTACGTTTATATGCAGTCTTCATTTATGTAGTCATTTTTCCCCTTTGTTAGTCTTGTCCCTTGCCTAACATTTTTTTTGTTCAGGATCTTCTGGGGAGGACAATTTTCGTAACATGGTTAGACCAAACTCAATCTCCAACAACCCTTTACAGCAACAACAAAACGCAATCAATCATCAATTGAAGCATTGGAGGTAAATATATAGACTTAATATATACAATGGATGAAAATTATGACGTTATTGTTTTGGGAACAGGTTTAACTGAATGTGTTCTTTCTGGAATCTTATCAGTTGAAGGTAAGAAAGTTTTACATGTTGATCGTCAAGACTTTTATGGAGGTGAATCAGCATCATTGAATTTTTCACAATTGTATTCTAAGTTCAAACCATCTGCCCAAAAACCAGAATTGAATGGTAGAGATAGAGATTGGTGTGTTGATTTAATTCCAAAGTTTTTAATGGCAAATGGTGAATTGACAAACATTTTAGTTCATACTGATGTAACTCGTTACATTGAATTTAAGCAAATCGCAGGAAGTTACGTCTACAGGAATGGCCGTATTGCAAAAGTTCCAGCAAATGAAATGGAAGCAGTTAGATCTTCATTAATGGGTCTTTTTGAAAAAAGAAGAATGAAACGTTTCTTGGAGTTTATTCAGAATTATGATGAAGATGTTGAAAAGACACATCAAGGATTTGATTTGGATAAGAATACTATGAATGAAATCTATACTTATTTTGGTTTAGAAAGTGGAACTAAAGATTTCATTGGACATGCCATGGCTCTTTGGTCAACTGATGATTATTTAAATGAAGTTGCTCGTCCAACTTATGAAAGACTTATTTTGTACGTTCAATCAGTTGCTAAATATGGTAAGTCGCCTTATATTTACCCATTATACGGATTGGGTGAATTACCTCAAGGGTTCGCTAGATTGTCAGCTATTTATGGTGGTACTTATATGTTGGATACCCCAGTTGAACAAGTTTTATATGAAGGCGAGGGCGATGACAAGAAATTCGCTGGTATTGTTACCAAGGAAGGTACCGCTAAGGCACCTATAGTCATCGCAGATCCAACCTATTTCCCTGAAGAAGTTAAGAAAATTGGATCTAAGGTCATAAGAGCCATTTGTCTCATGGACCACCCAGTTCCAGGGGTTGATTTAGATTCTTTGCAATTAATTATTCCACAAAACCAAGTTGGAAGAAAACATGATATTTATGTTGCAGTTTTGTCTGATGTTCATTGTGTAGTTCCAAAGGGATATTACCTTGCGATTGTTTCAACTATAATTGAAACAGACACTCCACACATTGAATTAGAACCAGCATTTAAATTATTGGGTCCAAGAATAGATACTCTTATGGGAATTGCAGAATTATATGAGCCTATCAATGATGGTACTAAGAATGGTATTTATATCTCCAAGACTTATGATGCATCATCACATTTTGAAACTACAACTGATGATGTAAAGGACATCTACTTCAGAGTTACTGGTAAGCCATTGCAATTACAAAAGAGACTTACTGCTGAGGAAGAAGAGGCTCTTCAAGGATTATAAGAGAATTCAATATATATCATTATTTGTTTCGTCACAACTAGTTTCTTTGTTATATTTTAATAAATGCTTTTTTTTGATTGTATAAAATAGGATATGGTACAATTCTCCTTTGATATCTGAAACTCTGCTTTCATTCTTTCTGAGATAACGCTTGGTCTAGTTTTTCATTCTTGTCATATAAAATAGATCTCGGATAATCGGTTAGCCGGGCCCCGGATATTGCCGAGCTATAGCAAATTTTGTGTAACTTTGGGTTTTGTGATAGACAATATACCAGATGAGGCACCAACGCCGGAAAAGTTTTTATCCAACACAGGATTTTCTGTCTACACGGCCTAATGATTAGTAATAAACTGGAAAATTCTGTTTGAAAGTGCAAGGGTCTTTTCTTTATCTCTACTTTCTTCTTTTGTTTATCTCTTCTTTCTTCTTTAAGTTTTCTCTAGTTTTCCAGTATACAGAATGACCGTTTCAACAGAATTCACAGCCACCTTGACAAGAACTTTTCAAACAAAATCAGGTAAAGACATTACTATTGGTACTGGTACTGGTACTAAATGGAAGAAAGATCTCTCTGACGACAGTGTGAATCAAGAATTAGTTGAACAAGTTTTGTTAGCTTTAAATTCTGGATTTAGACACGTTGATACCGCCGAAGTTTACAACACCCACAAGGAAGTTGGTGCAGCAGTGAAACAATCAGGAATTCCAAGAGAAGATCTCTGGATTACTGCCAAATATTGCCCCGGTTATAGAGTGTTAAATGCACCAAGTAGTAGTCCCACAGAATCACTTGACAAGGCATTAAGAGAAATGGATACTCCGTATGTCGATTTCTTCCTTATTCATCAACCATTCTTCACAGAAGAAATGACTCGCGGGGTTACAATCGAAAGTGCCTGGAAAGAATTAATCGAAGCCAAGAAACAAGGTAAGGTGAGATACATTGGTGTTTCTAACTTTGCTAAAGTTCATTTAAAGCGAATTTTATCAATTAGTGAATCGCCAGAGTTCCACCCAGTGGTAAACCAAATTGAATTCCACCCTTTCTTACAAAACCAATCCGCTGATATTGTTCAGTTCTGTCAAGATAACAACATACAAGTTGAAGCTTACAGTCCTTTAGCTCCATTATCTAGAAGTGAGAATCCTGAATTAACCAAATGCTTACACGAAGTTGCCCATAAATACAAAAAGACTCCCGCACAAGTGTTATTAAGATACACTTTACAAAAGGGAATTATTCCAATCACAACATCATCCAAACAAGAAAGAATCGAGCAATCTTTGGACTTGTTTGATTTTGAATTATCTACCGAGGAATTTGAAGCTATCAACTCTATCGGTTCTAAAACTTACTATAGAGCATTTTTTGATGTAGAATTTGAAAGTTTGCAGGTTTAACAAAACTTCCCTGATATGATTTCGAGAAGTCAATATAAGCAAAAGGTTAACAATAAATGAATTAACCCATTGAAAGTAGAGTTAATCCCACTGATTTAAGATCTTCCAACGTATTCTATAGTAAATATATAGATGTTTCTTATAGCAGTTTCGGAAACTAGTTAAATACTCAAATGAAAGAACATATTTCACATCACTCAAGGACACTTGTGAGTTTGTTACCTGGATGCAGGAGCAAATGATCTATTGGGTATATTTTTTTTGTGATTCTTTATTGATCTCGGTATTCGAGGATTGAAATTACATCATCAATGTACTCAAAGGAATTATCAATCAAATGATATTTCTCAAAAACCGTTTTCAATAAAGAATATCCGAGAATGAGTGGAGATTGGATTTCTAATGGAAGTGAATTGTGGGGAAATTGTGGCAACAGTTGCAAAAAAAAAACAACCCCAAATGCAGGTTAAAAAAATCATTTCCGCTTATAAGACAGAAATTCACAGCCTTCTGAAGATTGTTGCATTGGAAGGATTCCGAATGACGATAAAATAGTCTTTCTAGTACATCTGCAATTCAACCTTCGACTAACTGGAAATTTGTAAATTGCATTGTTTGACCTCTAAATGTGAGAAAATAAAATATTTTTTGAATCAAGTTTCTCGGTGCTCTACTGCTGCGCATACCTTCAATAGGATAGAGTCACAATAAAACATACAGCACCGCGCCAGGCGGGACGACGATCATGCCTATTTGTTTCTATTATATAGAACTCTTTTTGATAATTTATTTCCTGTTCGATCTGGGCGTGTTTTCGTGAAACGCTTTTTTAAGATACAACCTGTTTTTAATCTACCATACAAGAAAAGATGGGTAACTTATGTGCCAGATGAAAGAATTACCTAGATCCTTCCCTTGGGATCGTTTCAATGAAATCCCCCCACCGTCCCAAAAAGAAATTTTAAATTATTTGGTGAAGTCACTACCGAGGTTTCAAAAGCATTGATCTTATGTTTTAACCTTTTCTTTTTTTTTTACGTCACCTAATAAACTACGAATATTATTCAGAGAAATTGATTAACTCAAGGTAGGCGCTAGGTTCGCCCATTTGGGGTTGATTACTTTATTAAAAACCTAGGAACCTGCTAATAAACCCCGTTTTATAAAAGCAATATGTGGGAATTAAGTATGCGGAGCTTCCTGAAATTTTTGTTTGGTTATTGTGCTCTGACTTTTTAAAAGTTTATTAAAGTAATTTATTTTGATCTACAACGGTTTCTCTTTGCAACTTTGATTTAAGATCGTTAGCATTGTTCGATTTAAATTATTTTTTCTTTTTTCCTTAAGTCAAAATTTATTTAATTAAGCTTTCCACACCAAGTAGAAAAATAATCTCATTCGATATTAATATTGCATGCTTGCATGACCTATAAACATGTCATTACTATCACCATGTTACAGATTATGATCTCAGAACCATGACCTCTAATATGAAGATGTCCGGTCGTGCCTTAACTTGTTTCTTTTCACATCAAGAATGAGATGAGCGTTCACTTCCTATAAATATCAAGCCAGAATATGGAGTATGCATTAAATAATACCTTCTTTAAATTAACATCATACTTCAAAATATTTACAATTATTGAAAACAAAAGCTGATATTTACTATATACTTGTTTCTACAATAATCAAGAACAAACTTTACAATGCAACTCGTACAGCTCTACCTAGTGTTTGCATTGGTTTATCATGTTGCCAATTCAATGGCAATCCCGACAAGACAACTACGAAATTCAAACAAAAATTTGAATACCAAGAGGGATTCCGCTTGGGATTATTCTACTGACACCTTTCATGGTGTCAACCTTGGTGGATGGTTTGTTTTGGAACCATACATCACTCCTTCCCTATTTGAAGCACTTTCGGGGAACGCAGGAGAAGGTCAAATCCCAGTTGATGAATATCATTATACTCAAGCTTTAGGCAAGGATTTAGCCTTCGAAAGATTATCTCAACATTGGAAAACTTGGTATACTGAAGATGACTTTCAACAAATAAGCTCTGCTGGCTTAAACATGGTTAGAATTCCAATTGGATATTGGGCTTTCAATATGTTTAACAATGATCCATATGTACAAGGTCAAGTTGAATACTTAGATCAAGCTATTGAATGGTGTAGGAAATACAACTTAAAGGTTTGGATAGATTTGCATACTGCCCCAGGTTCCCAAAATGGATTCGATAATTCCGGCTTGAGAGATTCTTATGAATTCCAGCACGATGGTAACACCGACTTTACTATTGATGTCTTGGGTCAAATTTTCGACAAGTATGGTGGCGATGCATATTCTGACATCGTAGTTGGGATTGAATTATTGAATGAACCATTGGGTCCCGTCTTGGATATGCAAAACTTAAAGGATTTCTTTGGAGAGGGTTACAGAATGTTACGTGAGACTGGGTCAGACACTGCTGTTGTTATTCACGATTCATTCCAAGATCCTGGCTATTGGAATGACTTTATGACCACGAAAGACGACTTTCATAACGTCGTCATTGACCATCACCATTACCAGGTTTTTTCACCAGGTGAATTACAAGCCGGATTTGAAGAGCGCATTGCTGTTGCTTGTAGCTGTGGTCAGGAAGAACGATATCACTGGAATGTTATCGGAGAATGGTCTGCTGCTTTGACTGATTGTGCTAAATGGCTTAATGGTGTCGGAAGAGGTGCAAGGTATGAAGGGGCTTATGACAATTCCCCTTACCTTGGTTCCTGTGCTCCGTTACAAGACATCTCCACTTGGCCACAGGAATACAAAGCTCAGGTCAGAAGATATCTCGAGGCCCAATTAGATGCTTTTGAGATCAATGCTGGTTGGATGTTCTGGAACTGGAAAACTGAAAATGCTCCAGAATGGGACTTACAACGATTGATTGCCAATGGGTTGTTCCCACAACCTTTGGATGAAAGGCAATACCCAAATCAATGCGGAACTTAGTTGGGAGATTGAGGTTTTAAACCTGGAGGTATTTAACAAATAATTCTTGCCGTCAGGAAAGAATCCTTCAGGCTTTATTATTGAGTTTTACTTACTCACTTTTAGAATAGATGTGTGATATTTGTCTTTATGATTTCTATATCTCTAATATAAAATAAATAACTAGACTAAGGTTCATTTTATGTAAATTCAAAGATTCATTGTCTACAACTTTAGTTACCCTAGAGGAATTTGCACCATTGCTGTTTATTGTATAATGTCATTCAGATAATCGAAATATCTGAGTCTTAAATTTAAATGCAAATAGCCGATTTCATTCGACTGCGTTAAATAAGAAAACAAATAATTGAAGATCAAAGTCAAACAAATCAATGTGTAATAGTCTTGTTTACATGACTTACTTTACTTTGATCAAGGACCCGTATCCTTTAATTTCCAGTAATCTACTTTATAGAAATATTTCTTCATATGCTTATCAGGACTAGAGCTCTAAGTAATTTCCAATAGAAACAGTATATAAAAAAAGGAAAATCGAACGATTTCGTTAAACAGTACGAACAGGCAATTTGTTTAATATAAGCATCTCGTACATTACGAATATTATCTTTGGGGCATGTGGGGAATAGAAAATTTTAGATCGCCGTGCAATTTTTCATTGGATTGATGACCTCTTCTTGTCCACCCCATTCCTGATGTGATTCCTTTGAAAATGCCTGTCACTCGTAAGATTTACAATCATGTAGCCGGTCATACTTTCCGAAATCGTTATCTAAAGGCTCACAAAAAAATATACTCTAAAAAATATACAGAGATATTATTTTTTCAGAACTGGATAGAATGCAACATAAGAAATTCGACATGATCAAGTGGCTAGAAATGCAAAATAATTAGGCATGATCCACTTTAGTCATGAATAAGATCTAAGCGCCTTTGGTACCTTTCGTGACGCTCTTTTGTTTCTTTTGCTGAACCTATTTCTGAAAATTAATGAGATCTTCACAACGCTGTTCCGCCAAAGAGAATCACAACCTGTTTGACTTGCCTCATATCAGGTTTGCAGACGATCCACTTGTAATTGTACAAACCGTACATCATTCCTTATATTAGAATAATCATTATTTTTTCCACACTTGCGACCGCAGAACTTGTTGATATGAACAATCCCGTCGATGCTAAAGATACCTCATGGGTTAAAGAGAATACTTGAGTGAATGCACCGGTATCTTGATTCGCGTCTGTCCTCTCTAAAGGGACGTGGTCAGCCACATTGATCTGAACAATCCAGGTGATTTTGTTCACACTTAACCATGATCCAATTCTTTTTTGAATATCAATATAATTTGACCTAAACATCACTATCGAGTCTTTTTTGGTACAGAATACGATAAGTGGATTAAGATTTCATGCACCCTGCAACTTTGTGTGTCAAAAATATTCAAGCGAGTAGATCTATTTTTTCTCGGATTCCATATCCGGAATTTTTCAGTCTCCCTCCCTCCCCTGTCAAAAATATTTCCTCGATCTCGATATCTCTCATCTTTCTTTGTAGATTTTACAATCAAAATGGTTGCGCCACAATTGTTGACAGTTTCAGGAGATCCAATTACTATTGGAGTTGGTACTGGTACTGCTGTGAAAAATTTAAAACGTGAAAATCCAAACGATCAGAATAGACTGGACGAAATAGTCAGGATTCTCAATCATGCAATTACTCAAGCTGGTTATAATCACATAGACACCGCCGAAATTTATCTTACGCATCAAGAAGTTGGAAGAACTCTTAAAGAATCTGGAATTAGAAGAGAAAAGCTTTGGATAAGTACAAAATATTCCGTTCATAGCTCGATGGTACAAAAGAAGAGTTTTACACCCACTGATTTCATCGATGATACCTTGAACGAATTTGGAACTGATTATCTTGACTTATTGCTAATCCACCACCCTTTCTTCCATACTTCACAATCATCAATGAAATATACATTGAAATCACTTTGGGAGGAGTTTATACAAATTAAGAAATCAGGAAAAGTGAGGTATATTGGAGTTTCCAATTGTTCAGTAGAACAGATTCAATCAATAATGAGTGTCAGTGATAAATATGGTGAAGAATTCTACCCCACAGTAAACCAAATTGAATTCCATGCATGTTTGCAAAATCAATCAAGGGGAATTGTCAAGTTTTGTCAGGAAAATAACATTCTAGTTGAAGCATATAGTCCCTTAACCCCATTGGTTAGGGTTGGTGATGCTAATCCCAAAATGAAGATCGTACTAGCTAGTTTAGAAAAGAAATATAACAAGACAAGTGCACAAATTTTGCTTCGTTATTGTTTGGAGAAAGGTATTTTACCGATTACTACATCTTCCAAAGACTCAAGATTAATAGAATTCATAAACATTTATAATTTTACAATTGATTCCAATGATTTAAATCAAATAGACTTGGTAGGGAAGGATACTCCATATCAAGTTTATTTTTCTAGTCTCTTTTAATACATAGAAAATATAACACATTACATTTACTTACGTTTGATAATATCTCCGGCTGACGGAGTAAATTTGGGAATTTCGGACTCAGAAAGAAACTTAGCCTCTATATGTTTTCCTACAACCAAAACATCCCTTTCCAAATCAATAATACATCTATGTCTACGCAACATATCCAATCCAAATAACATCCCAACCGAAGTATCAATAACATGGAAAGAACAAGGCAATTCAATATCTGAATCGCCAATCAAGATTGGTACACTATGAATCCTACCACCGATCTGTTGAGTTCCCACACCAACAGCTTGTCCTTGGAATCGTTTATCAATCAACCTTGAAATTCCAGTTTTATCAGCTAATTCTTGACTAATAGTACTTGCATTAGCACCTGAATCAACCAAAGCCACAACATCTACTCCATTAATCTTTAATTTGATATACAACATGTTGACCGAGGTGAAACTTTCAGGAGAGATTTCCCAGGCTAAGTTCATATTCTCTTCAACTTGTTCTTGTCTAATTAATTCCAATATTCTAGCTTGATTTTCTGGATCATCTGGGTTTTCTTGCAATCTTCTAATTTCATCCTTAGTCTTTTGTTCTTGAGCGTAAGCGTCATTACTTTGTTGAATTATCAAATTTCTAAATTCTGTAGGATTCAGTAATGCCTGATGGAATTCAGGTTGTGTTAATCTAACTTGTTCATTCAAGTTGGGATCATTTAATATTTGTTGTCTCATCATTTCGATTCTTGCATTGGCTATTGCTTCTGGGTTATTAGAGTTGGCAGCCTCTGAACTAGTTGACTGTTGCTGCAGCTGTTGTTGGGATTGTTGATTCTTCTTGGTTAGCAATAATAATTCACCATCTTTCAAACCTAATTCGGTCAAAGATTGATTTGCCACCAATACTTTGCCATCAAATCTTAAAGTTTGATCCTTTGGTTCAATGGCTGTTTCTGCTTGTAAATAAGCTTTGAAATCTTCAAGGGAAAGTGATTCAGGCACATCTACCGAGATAATATCCCCCGAGAATTCAAGTGAGACTGTTAATTGCATTTATTTGAGATTTTGTAAGGTTTGATGTGTGACTTATATCGGGGTTGGAAAATTGTATCAATAAAAAAAACAAAGGTCCAACCAGAACACTTTTTATATAACGATTGCCATATACAATTACAAATCAACATTTTGCCATCAATGGTGAAATATTTTTCATGTAGTAAATTACACAATCAATATGTATACATTATATTATTAAATATTTACAGATACACAATTGAAACCTTATCGTTAAATCGTCTATAATATACAAATAAGTTGAATCCATCTAAGCTTTAACAGCATCAGGAATAATCATGGCAATATGACCACCATTCAATAACATCTTTTTAACAGGAGTTGAGCTTGTTCCATGAGTATTATCTGTCTCGATTACATCTTCTAAAACCATATTCACATAATCATCAAATCCAATTAATTTACCATAAAATTCTTTATCACTTGTCATCAAGACTCGTACTTTATTCCCAACTGATTTATCAATAATTTCTAAGGGTAATATAGTTTGCTCTATTGAACTAAGAACATCTTCAACTGGTGGAGTGGATGTAGTAGCAGTGGATTCAACAGACATGTTGCGTGGCAATATATCAAACTGTAGGTTGTATAGAGCCAGCTCCCAATTGAGACTAGTAGTTTTTTTTCTTTCCTTAATACTAGAGTCTACCCCTTGCGTTGTGTTTGGTGAAAAAAAAAATGGAAAATTATCCCATACACTACTCTTCAACGGGAGATCACGCTAACATCTCCACCACCTTCAATAGCTCGAGCACCACCACTACCACCACCACCACCACCACCATCATCACCATAAACCCAACAACTTACTTCTTAATATTCTTCATGATCAACCTTGAACTCTTATTCTTCCATCCTTCAAAGTCAATTAATGCTTGCATACAACCCCATTCGGTAATTTTATCTTGCAACCATACCAAGTTGACCGGTTTAGTTAAATAATCATTACATCCAGCAGTTAAGGCATTCTTTCTATCAGAAGAATTTGAACTTGCAGTTAATGCCACAATAATCACAGGAGATCTAAAGATAGACATATCTAACTTTTCATCAATTTTCAATTTAATTTCACCATTTATATTATTTTCACTTTCTTCAAATACTCCAATTTTATTTAATTTTTCAAGATATCTAATTTCTTTAGTTGCTTCAATTCCTGATTTTACAGGTAATTGGATATCCATTAAAACCAAATGAAATCCACCTTTTCTCCATTTATCAATTGCTTCTTGTCCATTTTTCGCAATTTCATAATGAATCTTACGTTTACGTAAAAATGCTCCTAAAATAGCTTGATTAATTGCATTATCTTCCACAACTAAAACTGAAATTGAAGGTAATACTTTATCAGTTGGAGAATTGTTAGGTTTATGAGTTGGTGTTAATCTTTTTTCATCTTTAGATGTTTTCTTTAGTTGTTTAACTTTATCTTGACTATTTGCTCTAGATGGTGTTGGAGATTTCGCTGATTTCTTGAGTGTTGTTGATGTTGATGTTGATGATTGCAATTCTTTTTCTTTTTCTTTCTTATCCCCATTTGATTTATTAATCTCTGTTCCAGTTTCTAGCTTCTCGTTAGTCTTTTGATTACCATCGCCATCACATTCTTCTTCTTCCTCGGTTCCAGTCTTATTATCAATTGATCGTTTTTCATTAATTCGTGATAAATCACCAAAACTGTCGTTGTTTGGTGTATTCTCAAAACTTCCATCATGTGAATGTCTCTTCTTTCCAGAAGAACCGCCAGACAATGAGAAATTCTTTGGCAATAATAGCATCGCTTGGGAACTGGTATTACTAGTAGCCGTGTTGGTCGTTGTAGCGGTAGCGGTAGTGGTAGTACCAAGTGTACCCACTGCATTTGCGGCAGCTATACTAGTTGGTGAATGTAGTGGATTGGATTGGGACCGTCTATGATGTAATCCTGTTGGTGTCTTTAATGGTTGGCCAAATGTATTTACTGATGGCGATACTGATCTATCCTTAGTCATATTACCGACATAACTTGATTTTGTAGGAATATAATGTCTAGATGATGGATGAACTTGCTGATTATAGAAATTCTTTGTAGCTACAGCAAGTACTGGTTGTGGTTGTCTAACGTTGTTACTATACGTTCTTTGAAGTTGAAACGTTGGTTGAGTATATGATATCATGGGTACACTTCCATGTCGAGAATTAGACCTTTGACGATGTTCTTGTGGTTGTTGTACTTGTAGATGCAGTTGTTGTTGTACTGGTTGTTGTTGTTGATGCTGTTGCTGCTGTTGTTGTTGTTGATCTTGTTGTTGATATTCTGAATCAGTAAATTGCAAATCCAATTGAGAAGGACTCTCAACTATCAATGCATCACTCATGTTCATTCCCAAAGGAAAATATTGGTCTAAAATATTCCAAACCAATTGATCAGGTTCAAGTGTTATGTACTGTGCTGGTTGATGCTTCTGTTGTTGCTGTTGCAGATGATATTTGCTTGATCTCAAAGGCATGCTACTAAGCGGAGATCCTATCATCATATTGGTAATTTCCAATTTGATTGATAAATCTGCTGCATCATCATACTTTCCAATTGAATTAGGGTATTTTTGAAGAATCGAAAGTTTCAAATCATCTATTATATCGGTTAGATGAACCACTACTGTTGTCGGAGTCCCATTTGGTCGTTTAACCCATACTCGTTTTGTATCAGTTATATTAGTAGACATGGTAGTTGGAGTTGAAATTTTCTGGTTTTGAATCATATCTCTTTTGGGTATTATAATATTGGTTAAATTTGCTTCTGCTGCTACGTTCTTGAATTTATTATGATTTGGAAAAGAACTTGGAATATTTGGAATGGTATTATTGTTAAGCTTTGGTTTGGGTCTTGTTATGTGTTGGTTGGTTATGTTTTGGTCTGTACTTGTGAGCAGACTCATAATTTTGTTATCGTTTCACAAAGTCGTGCAGTTCCCAGTGACTAAACCTACTAGGAAATAGAGTTATCACAATATATCAATTGTATGTGTGCAGATATGCGTGTGTATTCGTCTGTTATACAAATATCCTTATAATTTTGAAACAAGTTGGGAATACTTGTAGAACAGGTCGTGCATGGTTCAATAATTGCAAACTTAGGTTAACTAACTACCGATTATATAGACTATGGATAGATGTAGAGACAATAGCCCCTGAACTTAGATTCAATCCCATTCTTGATCTTCATCATCTTCTTCATCTCCAGTTTCTCTTTCTTCTTCAGTAGATTCCTTGGCCTTTTTTTCAATCAGTTTATTTGCAGAAGAAGCAGCAGGAGCGGTAGGGGCAGCAGGAGCACCATTAGCAGTTTCATCATCCTCATCATCCTCATCATCACTCCAGGTGAAATCACCTTCCTCATCTTCATCATCCTTTTGCTCTTTTGATTGATCACTTTTCAACAATTGTTTTCTCTTTTCTTCCAAATCTTTCAATTTATCTTGTTGTTTGAAATATCTATACCAAAATAAATTATATGATAATTGAATTGGTACTAATTCATTCATAGTTTTAGTTAAAGTATTTGAATACTTATCTAATAAACTTGAAATTTCATTAGTTCTATCATCAACATTAAATTTTTCAATTTCATTTGTATTAT